>MJUU01012096.1:14965-38061 GCA_002080025.1 Modiolus philippinarum | reverse complement strand
CGACAACTCATGTCTCATCAGTGCAGATCAAACCAAAACATTTGGAAATGGTGAATAAAAGGATATGGAATAAATGCACATGAGACAAAGTCTGTACAAATACATGGTAAAAAACAAGCAAAGGAACAACGCTTTTATTGTTGTTCTTCATCTTGAAGTCACCATGAGGCCTTCAACAATGAGCTTTGCTCATACCTCACAGTAAGTTCAAGCTAGGAAGTCCATTAACCGAAAAAGCTGATAGAGAAAAAATTAACCAAAATGATCTTAATAGAAAAACCAAAATTAAGCTAAGGAGTGAGAGTGTTTGCTCTTGGTTGAAGGCCTCATGGCGACTTCAAGATGAGGAACAACAATGAATTACTTAATCTTATCATGTATTTATAGGGATATGTCCCATATACATTTACTCCATATCCCTTTATTTGTTCGACAAAGGCGGCGAGGAGGGTTCCAGACGGATTTTGGGGCCTTTATGATCTTTTGTCAATTTTCGCCGAAATTCTGCACCAATGTGGAAATTTTTTCCAGGAAAAGAGTGTATCAAACCCCGAAGGGGCCTCCACCGGATCTGGTGGATTTATAAATGATAATAATGATGAATTATGGTTCAACTAAGAAAGACTGTCTTGGAGATCTTTCTGAGTAAAGCTTACGACGGACGGGCGGTTGACTAATGCCAAGAGCTAAACGCGTTGAACGTTAAGAAGCATCTTTCGTCACATTTAATTTGCTTCTTCATAGAAGTATTTGGTGGGTAAAATGTATATACTTGTCATCAATTTGTATTACGATGATGTATATACTTTATCCGTTAGAGTCCTAAATGAAGTTACACTGAGTATGTAACGAAAGATCTCTTTCAACGCTATTTTCTCTAGTTGTATTTGGAAGATTAGCTATGATATATAGTTATTTCAAATTTATCTGAATACAAAGAAGAAAGCTGTAACTAAAAGTAAATAAGTTTAAAAAACGACATTTTCTTTTCCAGTTCTACATACATGAATTGTTAAAAATAAGAACAAAGTACGAAAACTTAAAGAAACTCCGCCATGTTGAAATAAGCAATACAGGTAATTTCCACTTTTATAATCAAACAGTATACATTTATAAGTAGTAGAGTCACAAAAGGTAATCATAATGGCGGATTAAAAAATAAAATTTTTTGACATTTTAAATTGTAATTAGCACAAGCTATAAGGTTTAAATCATGACCTATAAACGTTATTCTCAAACGATCTAGACATTATTCTTAAACATGACTAAATAGAATCCATTGGAAATTGATTGTTACCAAAACATTATCCAGTAAAAGTAAAGTGCAAGTTTTCTCATAAATATGGATGCAAATTTAATTAATGATTATCCCTGACAAAAGAATAAGTAAACGGGCATTCAAACTTAAATTCTTATTCAAATTAATCGTTACTTATGAAAGTCGAAAGCGGAAAATTAACCGAATGTAATTCTGGAAATACACAATCTAAATAGAACCCGTTTTGGAAGCGTGTAATATTGACAGTATTGAAGTAAAAATAACAAAATTTGAATTGATTGGTACAGTATTTTTGTTTATTCATACTCAGCTAAATTTTCTCGTGTGTAGTTTACAAAAATATCGATCGAATTTCGGCGAATTGAACCGGACTAAACCATGTATATACGCGAATTCTGAACCGGGCAATTCTTATTGCCGAGAATTCAGCTTACCGTAATAGGGGTGAGTACTAGCAGTGCAAGCCCCTACAAAAACTAAGGTATCATCAGGTGCTCCAGACGGTGTGAATGATCTGCACCACGCATGGCACCCGTCATACTGCCAGTGAAAAGTCCGGTTTTTCACAGACGGTGTGAATGATCTGCACCACGCATGGCACCCGTCATATTGCCAGTGAAAAGTCCGGTTTTTTGTCAGTCCGGTAATGAACTCGGGATCTACTCAAAGATATCTATTCTCATTTGTGAAATAGAAACATTGTAACGGTCTGTCAAATTATGGTGACGATCGCAAAACTTCTGTAGTGCCAATTGCAACAGTAACAGAACATACTCTTGGTGTATACGTTTATGAGACAGTAATTTTGCTCTGTTGCCAAAATCGCTGACAAACTACAGACACGGCAATAGCGAATCAGTTTTGAAATGAAGACCCATATGCCAGAGATGTGGGAATATTACTGCTAAAAAACGGGAAGTTCACAATTGGAAAGTCGAAATCATCACGCTTGTTTTCACACGTCCAGGGTTATAGGTCCGGGTATGATGCTGACGATGGTGTATAAGTGGTCTATGGCCGCCAAAAACACATAAATTATTTCTACTTTATTCAATATCTCAGCAACTGCTTTACAGAAATTGATCATATTTTGTTTATATTTTCAGAAAGATGACAGGGAGGAATTTATACAGAAAAATTCCCAAGACGGCCGCTTTTATTATGTCGCAACAGACGAGTCGGACGACATATCGTTATTGGTCTAAAAAAGTTTATCCGTCCGAGTTCTCAAAGATGTCTGGACAGAATCAATTCATATTTGGCACAAAGCTGGATCACCACGAGCAGATGTGCATAAAACTTTTTGTTTTTTTCGAAATGGCCCTTATTTTCAAAATGGCTGCCAAAAAACAGTTTTTTGCCATTTCGCAAATGTACATTCAAACACTCAGAGCCATTTATCTCTTAAACCACTATAAGGACTTTCATAAAACCGCCTATAGAAGCGTTCAGTATGAATAGTGGATAGAATCTATCCAACGATAAAATGGCAAAATGGCCGCCTTTTCAAGATGGCCGACAAATACGCAGAGTTGTCTGATTGAATTTTCTTCGTTGCCATTTGTATGATTGATTTTCATATTTGGTCAAAAGCTAAATTATGATGAATTTTACCTTTCATGAAATTTTCGGATTAAAAATGGCTGTCATTTTCAAGATGGCCGTCAGTTTACGTTTAAAAACTGCCGATAAGTTTAAGTTTAAAAACTGCTGATTAGTTATCTCACAAATGCCTTGACAGGTTCTCATAAAATTTGGTAGAGATGTTTAAAATGATACCGTATAGCGGGTTATTTTCGCGGGGTGCTTATTTTGGAGTATTTTAGCGGTCCGGCTTAAATCGCAAAAATAAATTCCACCAAATTTTATTCTACAGTTTATATATTAAAAAAGTATATGGAATTTATAACATTTTTTTGTTAATTATTACCTTTGGAAATCAATTAATATTATCATAACGGCTTAGCTATCCAACTGTTTGTAATCAGGCCAAGCTGTGTAGGAGACAAATATTAATGAAAATGCAGGACTGGTACAAATTTAAATTACATGTAATTTACTAAATAATTGATTAATGTCAATACAATATATTTTAAATCAAAAGATAATTATCATTCTTTTCTTTAATATTTCATGTTGATCAACACTTATTATAAACCGAAACTCATTTCTTTTCAGTAACAAGGGAAATATTATATTATGTATTTTAAATAAACGCGAAAATAAAAACCGCCAAAATTTTTCGTATACATTTTCTCTTTAAAATCGTCAAATTCTACACCCGTCAAAATAAAGTGCTATACGGTAATACCAAGGAACCTGTCCAAAAACAAATTTCAAAATTGCAGCTGTTTTCAAGATGGTCGCCAAAACACCTCTACTTTATTCAATATCTCAGCAACTGCTTTACAGATATTGATCATATTTTGTTTATATTTTCAGAAAGATGACAGGGAGGAATTTATGCAGAAAAATTTCCAAGACAGCCGGCTATTATCATGATGCCCCAGACGTAGTCGGGACGAAATATTGTTATTTGTCTGAAAAAGTTTGTCCGTCCTAATTCTCAGAGATGCCTGGAGAGAATCAATTTATATTTGGCACAAAGCTATATCATCATGGGAAGATATGCATAAAACATGTTTTTAAATGGCTGTTTTTTTTTTCAAAATAAATAAACATACTTTTGCCAAATTTCGCAAATGTACCTTTAGACACTCAAATTTTTAGCTTAAGGCTAGGCTATCTAGCAAGGATGTTTGATCCCAACGCTTGCCTACCGGCGCGGAGGCTTACGCCCCCTTCGAACCCCAAAGACAGAGGGGGCACATCCCCCCTCTTGGACCTCCCTGACATATCTTTTAAGTCCCCAGCCGCGCGCGAAAAACACTCATTTTTTTCAAAAGTTATATTTTGTTCAATAGGCTCATTTTCTCAAAGATGCCTGGACAGAATTCATTCATACTTGGCACAAAGTTGGACCACAATGAGAAGATTTACTGAACTACCAAAAGTTATCAAAATGACTGCCATTTCCATGATGGCCGCCATTGAATGTTAAAAATTTAGGATTCAATATTTCAGGAACTGTTTTGTAGAAATTTATCATATTTTGTATAAATGTTCAATTTGATGAGAGTAAAGAATTCATGCAAAACTTTTTTTTCCAAAATGCCCTCTAGCCTCTTTTATAGTAATAATGATACTTACTGACATCAGGAGGAAACGTGGTTGTACTAAAATTAAAATTGTTTCCTAAAATTAAAAAAATATATATGAGATAATCCTCAAAAAATCACAATATGCTTTCGGCCTTAACTGTAATGCTTTTCATTTTTTATGATAATAATGATGGACGACTGTTATTCCATATATTTTTTTTAATTAATTTTACTTCAAGAATGACAGCGTTATACCTTTGCTTGGTTATGCTATGCATTTGTAGAGACTTTGTCTCATATGTGCATTAAATCAATATCATTGAAAAATTAAATTTTTGTTCTCTATGATTTTTTTTTTTTTTTGGCTAAGTTCTTACTCTGTTTCCCAGACCATATATATCAGAATAGGAAAACAATCTCACGAATTTCAGTCTTCATCATCTCGTAAATATTAAGTTAAACGCTTTCTTAACCACCTTGATAAGTTATATGAAAGATAATAACATATTTTACAGTTCATTTACCGATATTTTTCTATGGAAATGCGCGGAAGGAAAGTCGTTTTTTTAAACATATTTTTATTTGTGCGTGTGACACCCAGTGTGTGTATCAAAGTTGTGCTTAAGAGAGCAGGAGCTCAAATTATTCCATTGATTATCCTAATTCTCGTTAAATCTCGAAATTTTATCATTGGACTAGTCGCAAATATATATTATGAACGTAGTCGATATTTTCCAATATACTGTATTTCCTGTTACTGTGAAGCATACCGAGTATACATATAATACATATATGTTTGTTAGTAAATGTAGTAGCAACATTACCTTGTCTGGGTCTGGGGTAAGATCCTTGTGGTTTAGCTGTTACTACAAAAGAAAATAGTTTTATTTATAAAAAATATCAGAACGGATTCTAAATTTTTGTCCGTTTTATAATCCTTAAACAGTTATGAAGCACAACATATAAACCATTAGTTATCTGTTTTCTAATACTAAGAGACCGACCATTTAAATTGAAGGGGGAGAGGGGGGGGCTATGTTTTTTTTCCCAAAAAAATATTTTGAAGCTGATTTTATGTGAAAAAAAAATATTTTAGCTACGAAAATAATGAAAAAATAGGAGGCTTTCTGTCCCAAAAAAATAATGCCTATTTTGAAGAAAAAAAAACAATCTGTAGATACAAGTTAAAAAATGCTTCTGTCCACGTGCCGAGAAAACCCCCAACTTTAGCTTTACTTAACTCCTGGTTGGATAGATTTTACGGGTATTATCATTATTGTAGGTCAGTACTTCATGCTCAATTTATAACATCTTCAATCACATTGAAAATTCATTTATTCTTTTGCAAAATCTTCCGCTCTTGACTATTTGGAACTGCGGTCCCAGTGTGAAAAATGAACGCCAAAACGGATGATTCAGTTCTAAAATTTAACAAATTCCGGACATCATTAAGTCCCCATAGAGTCCCTTTGATTTTCGTTGTCCTCGAATATAGTTCCTATTTATTTAGTTTATCACTTCATTTTGTTGTTCTGATATGATTCCTTCTTCTGTTTAATATGAAAAGGAAAGGAAATGGGGTAAATGTCAAGGAGACAACATCCCATATCCAGATTAAAACGACAAAAAACAAAACATCTAGGGGTCACCATATGGTCTTCAACACAGTGAGGAACCTCACACCATATAGTAAGCCCTAAATGGCCCCGAAAAGGTAAAAAAGTGAATAAATCAATGGAAACAAACCACATCCAATAACCCAAATATCAAGAAACTAAAATTTTATAAGAAGACAAGGACAAGCCAATGACCAACATATTCCTGACTTGGGACAGGCGCAAAAATTGCGGTGGAGTTAAACTCGTTTTCTTATAAGTATGTTTCTGGGCTTGATTGAAAGAAAAAACATTGAACATTTTTTTATATGAATAAGATATAGAATTTTATTTGAATGGAGTGATTTGGTCGAGTGCAAAACGGGGAACTTTCCTGTTTTCGGAAGACCAGTTTTATCACTGGTGAAACTTATGTCTGTTCGAAGTTGAATAAAAAAAATACCGGCGAAAGAATTTTCCACTTTTTTATTTCTTATTTTATCATCTAAGAACTCGTTTTAATATGCAAAATTACATTTGGTTTGAATAGGCGCATTTTTAATAAAAAAAAAATAATTTCAAAGCAATTTTTAATTTCAAAGGTCGTTCAAAATAGACATCAGGACAAAATAAAGCTTTATAACCAACATGAATAACGATGTGTGAAAATTGAACAGTACCATAAACCAATTATTATAGTAATGACCGTGTAAATTACAAAAGTTGGTTTTCAAGTCATCCGGTCTTGGCATGAAATAAAAAAAAACATAACCCTCCCCCTTCAAATTAAATGGTTGGACCCTAAGTCGACAGTATGTGTGAAAAAATAAAACAAAACCCTGTGCAAGAATCTCAAAAAACAAAAAAATCAGCTCAACATATTCTCGAAGACAAGACATGAAGCAGGTACAATATTATTCCAATATTTATTGGATAAAACACAGATTCTACAGTTATCCACATAATTAACATAAATATATTATAAAAAGTAAAGAACAATATGAAACCTGTCTAAATCTAATCTCTGAAAAGTTTTGTTCGGTTTCCCGTTTACCGTTGTTTTTTTTCAAAATTTTTCATGTTTGTAGGATTTGCTTAATGTAAATTTGTGAATTGTGTTTCTTCGTTTGTACTGCCGCCGTTGATTTCAATCTACTTCGATTTCCAGCACATTTCATATGCTGAATGGTTACAAAAGACTTAATGATTTTTTCCCACAGAATAACATTACATGAATGTAGCCTTTCATCTATATTTGTCATTAGTATTTCACTGGGTTACTTCAGCTTTACCTGATGTGTTTACAAGTTGAGTTAAGGGTCGTGCTACTGCACACTATACATTAAATGAAAAATAACCTTATAGCCAATTATAATTGATTTAAAATGGTAAAGTAGGCCATAGTTAACGGGTGAAAATGACAATGTACAAACAAAAAACAAACGAAAAATCACCTAAGAGGAGGCAAAGGTGAAATGCCCAACGTTTTGGCCCTATGTCCTTCATCGTGCAGATTTTTAGTTGTACATTTTGTCATTTTTACCGTTTTGGCCTACTTCACCATATTTATCTTATTCATACATGTTAATTTTTTAATTAGTTTTAGTGTAAATTTTCATTCCAGTCGAGTGTACAATGAATGTATATTTCTCATTTCATGACTCATCTTACGATAATAACTTACTCCAAAAATAAATGAACACTATCAGAAGTGACAGTCCCATTGTACCGAATACCAGGATGATGGGAACGAATTTACAAAATCCTTCTAACTCCTCTATTTCTTCCTCTTCTATGTCTACACTTGTGGCATCTTCTTCTATCAATATAAAACGATGACTGATAGTTACATTTAACAAGATCAAACAGTTGCTTAAAAGAGCAATGAAAATAGCTCGCTTGCTGACGTGAGACTACATTTAAGGGAAATGAACATATAGATTCTTCAACGAGATTTAGTTGACAATGAAGTTTAACACATCGAATTTAATAAGTTTTCAAAATGGTTTAAGCAAATTCTGTCGAAAATGCCATACAATGCATAACGGAATGTACATGTAACCGTCAATGGTGTTCTCTCAGTCCGAAAACAGTCGGCATAGATCATTAGTGTTACTTTTCTTTTAACAATTTAAAATCAGTGAAGGTCTCATGGTGATTTCAAGATGAAGAACAACAATAAAAGCGTTGTTCCTTTGCTTGTTTTACCATGTATTTGTAGAGACTTTGTCTCGAGTGCATTTACTCCATATCTTTTCATTCACAACTGATATTTACAATGTTTACTAAAAGTATGTTAAAGATAGATGTTTGCTAGGTAAAATTGTAAAAGCTGGGTTTTAGAGTTTCGGAAAGTCTGCTTAAACTGGAATTCCAATTTTATTTTAATTAAAATGAATTCGAAAAGTATTGTTACGGGAAAAATTCCAAACTCTTTGAAATTTTCATGAAATAAAGAATCAAGTTAGCGGAAATGTTTGCCTTTATTGAAATTAAGTCAAGACGTGATGTTTTTAGGAAAAATCCCAACAAAAATAGTCTTAGAGAGTTTTCGGAAGTTCATCAAATTTGGAATCGAACCTTTTTGCTATCTATAATAACAGAAATGTCTATTTTAAGTTAAATCAGAACCCTTGGTTGATATGAAAAAGACTTAGAATTTAATGGTCTATGAGAATTTCATGAAACATACCAAAGTTGGTAATAAATCATTTTTAAGATCCAATCGGTGGACTTGTGAGCAAAATTAGATTTTTAAAAATTGTAAAAATTCTAGGCATCCGAAAGACAAGTGGCCTTTGATTTTTTTCAGGGAATTTCCTAAAATTGGAATCTTATTTTGGAATTCTAAGTGATGCAATTTATCCTAGGTATTTTAAAACCTCGCTTTTATTCTTTAAAAAAATATTTTGCTTTTACTCTAAATTGACCAGTGCAAAGTATGTTTTCCAAAAGCAGAAATCTACATAAGAAGATGTTTTACAAACCTTTTGCTTTAAATTCTGAATCGTTTGCCATTTTTTGTTCTCCACTTGGTTTAACCTCAGATTTGGAGCCTTTGCGGCTGCTTTTCATCTTTCTTTTATTTGCAGTTCTTCTCTAAAACAAAGAGAAATCTTACTGCATGGGAGACTAATGATGATCCGTGTTAATTATATGTGTGTTTACATGCAACCAGATATTGAAAATTATAAAAAGGATATTTTCAGGGGCGGATTTAGGGGGAGGCCCCGGCAGGCCCGCCCCCCTAGGTTGGAAGATATTTAAAATTCCTAGGAGTTTTTTCTGATTCCGCACCCCCCCCCCCCCTCCATTTTGAAAACTTATGGGACGGGTCCCCTTAGCAGAAATTCCGCCACTAATTTTTGATATTTGAGAAACAGTTCGTGCATTGGTTTGCTGAATCACAGTAAGTATTCACACAAACAAAAATGAAACTATATCTGTATATATATTTTTTAAAGGAGGCTCACTCCTGTTGTTGTTGATATCAAGCCAACAAACTGGGGGCATTTTGAGGTTAAAAACTCGAACTGGAAGAATTTTATTTTATTTTCAAAAATAAAGACGCAAAAAAAACATGTTGGTCGGACGACCGAGACTCGAACTCGAGACCCTCTGGTCGCCAGTCCTACCCCTTAACCACTGCACCACCGCATCATATTGATGTGTAAAAAATCGGGTGTGTCATGTAACTGAACCTGACTATATTTACCAGTACGCAGTACAAAATTCAGTTTTACTACCTTATATCTCTTATATTTTTGTCTATTCGGTTTCGTAAATTTGTGTTAACTGATTGATTGAATATAAATTTGTGTTAATTGAACGTGCGTTTTTTTTCTGCAAAATTTCGTGAAGTGAATAAATCCCTCCGTTACCATGTTTGACGTAACACGCTTATAGCCTTCCGTCGATAATTAAAATTTCGTGAGTTTGTCTCGTCCAGTAAAAAAAGTTCTTGCAAGCGTCTCAAAATAGCCGTTTGTCTAATTGCGCGTAAAAAGGAACAGATCACAAGTCGTGACGAACGCTCAGACCCGCGTCTGTGAACGAACTGAAAATTACATTCCGCGGGAATATTGAATACGCAGTCATTTTTTATAATTTATTATATACAATAAATATACTGACTGTTGAAAAATGACTGTTCCGAATGACAACATTAATTATATTTACAGTGTGTAATGTAAGTTTACACTAACTCCTCTCCCAACCCCCCAACCACCGCCCACCACCACCCATCACACCCCCACCCCATCCCTACCCCCTCATCCGTTTCTCATACAAACACCCAGTTCCTACCTTAAAGGTTCATTGAAACCTATTTAAGGTAGTTCGATCCTAATAAAAATGTCAGACAGAATTTTTTTCTTTTAAGATATTTTGTAGGTCTTCACCTATATATTCAAAAAAATAAAATAAAAATGATATGTCACCGATCATCTTTTCCCGTTATCTGGCTTTGAAAATGAGGCCGAATTCAGTATTTTTCAGCAATATTTACAAAGAATATATAGGGAACTGTGATAACATGCTTATTGTTTATCTTTCATATAAAATAAATATCAGATAGATTTTTTTTTATTTTTTGATATTTCAGAGATAAACACTTAAGCTATCTGTTACGCTGAAAAAATCTATATGTCACCGTTCGATTAAGAGAGATATTTTACATAGTTTACGAAATAGACAATATTTACGGAAAAAGGGAGCTAATTCGCGGGAAAGTGTATGTCAATCTATTATGACGTCACAGTGAAAAGGCAAAAAAAAGTGGTTTTCTCACCGTTCATTGAAGATCCTATGGTTGCTTTGAGTTGTTATTACATGTACTCCCCTTTGGGTCGTTGTCTCTTTGACACATTCCCCGTTTCCCTTCTTTTTTCCAATACAGGAATATTCCGGTTTGAAAATCAAGTCAATTCCGCATCCGACTCGTGTTTCGCAAATGCGCCAATCAAATGCGCCGTGTATTAGTGTCGAACTACCTTAAATTGATTAAGCATTATAAACTTAATGAAATGGTTAAAAGCAATATATAGGTCCGTGTTCATTTTGCAGAGATAGAATACATTAAAAATTTGGCGGGAAATGAATTTCTCTAGATTTTCCCATAATTTAAAAGTAGGACTATTTTTTGTCTAATAGCTGGGAATATATATCAAAAATTATATGTCAGGTGTCTGAATGTGACCTATTTTCAAATTCAAGTTCAAAAGCTTTATTTAAAGACGATATATATGACAACAATATAACATAAGCTCTCATGAGCTTTTAAATCGTCTATATAAAAACTTAAAAAAAAAACAAACAGAAGCACATGCAGTACATAATTAAGACAATATTCAAGACCTATACAAGACATTCATGAAATAAAAAGTGGGGGTCCATGTGCAAAATTCTTTAAGTCATCGAACTTGAGAAAACCAGATGAGTTCCGAAATATGACACAAATCAAAAAATGTGATGAGTGAGTCACCTTAAGATCTGGAAATAACATTTAAGCCATGATCATCGGCTAATACAGTAGGAAAAAGTGGGTTCATTTTTTGCTAGCTTTTGTCGATTAATGCATTAACTTTGAACAAAATTTAAAATTGTAAAAAGTGGGGTTCAAGACCGAAATGCATCCGCCAATGCATGTCGTCTAAAGAAGATTAATTCTGCAACAACGAAAATCTTCATTTACATTTAATCAACACAAAATCACTGTCGTATACGTGTGCAGGATTGGACAAAACAAGATGGTGGACAATATTTGTCAAAAACGGGTAGGCATGAAGAAATGTTCATTTTCTTTGTGTATAGATGTTCTTTGAATAAAAAAAAATACTTTTGCAATCAAGAAGGTTTTGTTCAGTTTATTGTCTGTTTATGACATCGGTAGCATGTACCTGTGAATGTTTATTCTTCGATGAAACACCATGGCATCTCTGCAATTTAGTTTGAAGCGGAAGGTGGAGTGTATTTTCCTCTTTTCACATATTTTAAGACCCTTATTGTTGGGAAAATGGACCTAGATTTAACTTTAATATTTAGCTCTATTCACTCTGGCTGGATTTGCTTATCTTTGTGTCATATTTACATAAATATCTCTAGTTTAATATTTGTTTATGTGAAGGATTGGACTTGTTACTTTTTTAACAAAATTGTGCAGGATTGGACATAGATTTTGGTTCAGGATTGGAATTAAAAGACCGGTCATCATTTGAAAAACTCCGTTGTTTCAACCTTTCTGGTTCCTTTTAATTGCATTGGTGGAATTTCAATACAAAGTTATATAATGTTTTTCAAAGACACGTAGCTTTGAGTATGCGACGAAGCATGCCCGTCTATGAATAGATTAGTAACGAAACAGGTTTGTAACACCCTCCATCGGAATAATTGTTACTTTTTTTACCGAAATTGTGCAGAATTTGATATCAATTTTGGTTCAGCATTGGTTTTTTGCTTCATACTTTCTCTTATTTTGTATCAAGATCTAGGGTGTATATTACAATTTTTGTCGATGTTTATCTTTTGATGCATTAGATTTTACAAAGGTGTGAAAACATGTCGAGTCTGTCCACCAAGCAAGTAATTGTCAGGTATTTTTTTTTGTAATTTGGAAATGAAATTCTGACCACCTGTTCAAAGTGCCAACATATCACTATTTTGTAATGCCAAGTGTTTTTACAATCGACTTAATGAGTGCCCTGTGTTTGTCTATATGCTGTAATCGGTAGCTGAAGACACTAGTGCTTTTGTCGGGCAAAGAATGACAGTGATTGTAAGAACGCTTTGCCAGTTTAATAAATGTTTGCTAACAATCCCGCATCCATGACCAGAAAAGACATGGATGTAGCGTTGGTCGACAATCAGCAAAGAATTTCGCTCAAACCGGTGCTATAGGGGCCGTCTTGAACTTTCTATGTGGTATGAGCAAAGCTCATTTTTGAAGGCCTAATGGTGACGTCAAGATGAAGAACAACAATAAAAGCGTTGTTCCTTTGCTTGATTTTACCATGTATTTGTAGAGGCTTTGTCTCATGTACATTGACTCCATTACTTTCATTCACCATTTATTTAATAAATTTGGGGGTTGAATTATCCGTTACGGAACTTTCCATAGAATTTAAAGATTTTTCACTTCGATCCCTCAGTTTTCTGCTGATCTTTTGTTTTCATATTACGGCACCTAAACTTTGTGTTAGGTGGAACAAATAAGTTGACAAATGTCCCAATGTACTTAAAGCTTCACTGCACTGTCAATTTTCCGGTTATTTTTTTTAAGAAAAACACTTCCTAAAAATAATTTGTTTTGTGATCAAATGGACAATATTGGCAGTGGTCGATTGTGAAAACTAATAGACCATTTTTTATAAAGTAATGTATAATAAGATACATGTCTTGAGTTTAAACGATTACTTTTAATTCCAGTTACCAAAGGCCAACTACACAACCAAACGCTCACGAATATGTTTTACACTAAATTAAAAAGTCTAACGGGATTAAACTTTTCGGTTTCCACAGTATTGTCTATTCATTCACTGATTACGGTTGTTTTGAATCAAGTCGATACTGCTTGGTGAATCAGACCGAATTATATGAAGTATGGAATTTCCCATCGGGTCTTTCCCTTAAAATGTTCACTTACATAGTCTGATAAGCCCATGTGCTTTTGTATAATTATGAAGTGAACGGGTTCTCACAATTTTAATTTTTGGGATACAGACGACCGTTACATTGCTAAAAGCATACCATCAATCCATGAAGTGGGCACTTGCCAGTGTTCCCGAAACAAAGTAGACAAGATGTTACTTGCCAAATATTTTAATGGTTGCTTTCATGGTAATTGAGTGGATTTTAGTAAGCGACACATCACCTCATCTATCTATCTTTAGAAAATCTTAAGTAATATTGGGTGAATCATTATTTCACAGACAAACTGATCAAGCTTAAATTTCAAAGAGGTAACAGGTCACGTTTAGGTTTTGTGATATGATTTTTCAACACGGCAAACTATGCCAGGTTATATAGCTTAAATGCAACCGGTCACAATTATCAAAACTCAATGTTGTGTTATATACATATTTTTATATGCTAACATCCCCTTTCCTTTAAGCATCAAAAATGACCATGGCCTTAAGCATGACACACAACATACTAAAACTGTAGCCGGAGACCATAAATTTAATTACAAAATTCACCTGTCGCCAGACTGGGATTTGATACCGGTACCCCTAGGACGACAGAACAGTGATCTACCATCTAACGGCTAAAGGATTACTCGCGCATCTAATGGAGGGTGTTACAAACTAATGCTTCTATTCATAGACGGGCATGCTTCGTCGCATACTCAAAGCTACGTTTCTTTGAAAAACATTACATAACTTTGTATTGAAATTCCACTAATGAAATTAAAAGGAACCAAGAACGGAGTTTTTCAAATTATGACCGGTCTTTCAATTCCAATCCAGAACCAAAATCTATGTCCAATCCTGCACAATTTTGGTAAAAAAAGTAACATGTCCAATCTTGCACATAAACAAATATTAAACTAGGGATATTTATGTAAATATGACACACAGATAAGCAAATCCGGACAGAGTAAATAGAGCTAGATATTATGGTTAAATCTAGGTCCCTTTTCCCAACAATAGGGCTCTTAAAATATGTGAAAAGAGGAAAATACACTCCCCATCCACTTCAAACTAAATTGCAGAGATGCCATGGTGCTTCATCGAAGAATAAAGTTTTAACATTCAAATGTACATACTAGCGATGTCATAAACAGACAATAAACTGAACAAAACCTTCTTGATTGCAAGAGTATATTATTTTATTCAAAGAACATCTATACACAAAGCAAATGAACATTTCTTCATGCCTACCCGTTTTCGACAAATATTGTCCACCATCTTGTTTTGTCCAATCCTGCACACGTATACGACAGTGAAAATGGGGAGGAATAAATACTTGCAAGGAGCAACATAATCTAAATTAGGCTTATGAAAGGTTATACTTGTAAAAATAGATAAACAGACAACGAGAAAAACAATATGGAGTGCTGGGTGTTGACTTTCCATGTTATAACTAACTGCAACAACGATGTTCTGGAAATCAAAAAAGTGCCAAAGGGTTGAACTTGTAAAGCATTTTTGTGAAACATATGCCCAAAATGAAATGCATTCTTGCTACACAGATGGGAATATTGCACTAAATATATTAATATTTAAATACTAGTAAGCAACAATTCGTCAATCATTTAAATGATCTGAAATATTCTCAAACATATTATTTTTTTGGAAAAGACAGCAGGAATTACAGACGAGTAACGAAAGATAAGAAAAGTCGCTTGACAGATTGTATTAGAGTGTAACAGTCATAATACAATATAAATCATTGCAAATCTCACTCAAAACACAAGGAAGAGACATAAAACTCATTACTGCATGCTGTGTCAAGTAAGTTCGTTATATTATTACGTGACAATGTGAATAAAATAACCATTTATAGGTAGGAAATTGCATTCTTTGTAACGGGATTTGGTATCTGATGGACCACAGCACCACGCCCCTTGAAGTATTTATATAAATTCGCGTTCGAAAGTGTTAATTCATATTACATATATAATTCTGTAAAAAGGGGTTATCTATATGGTTACATTGGGACTAGTTTCAAGGGTCACTTTGGTAAAAGAAAAAAAAGTGGTCACAATCCGACAGTACAAATTGAAATTATGATTCTAACCTTTTTCCCTTTGCCTTTTTGCACTTCATCTGCAGTGGTAGTTTTAGCCTCATCTGATTGTTTTGCTTCCTCTGTGGCAGTAGTTTTTGATTCCTCTGATGTTGTATTGCCGGTTCCCTCTGTATTATTGGTTCTGGCTTCTTCAGATTCTGTAGTTTTTGCTTTCTCTGCCTTTTCTCCAGATTCCATTGTCTTACCGTCGTCTAACACGGTAGATTTCTCATCTTGTGTTGTGATGTTTGTTGCCTCCTCTGACATGGTATCATTAGTTATGTTTGGCGTGTTAGTTACTCCTTCCTCGACATTCATGGTTCTCAATATTTATTCCAAGGCTAAACAGTTCGGTTGAATATCACTAACTACCAAAACTTCGATTAATGTATAAAATATTATATTTCAGAGGAGCTTAGATTAAAAGTATTATTTTACAAATCAGCAGCTATTTACTGTCTTCCCTGACCATCTGATAAATCAATGAAAGTATGATGATAATCCACATGTTTTCTTTTCTATATATACTGATATATAATTATTATTGTGACGAACGAATCCATAATTACAGGTTTTCTCTGAGACATGGAAAAGTTCATTTACTTATTATTCTGAATGTAAAAACATGTATATTTTATTGTACATGTATAGATTTATCGTTTATAATATTTCTACCGCTTTTAGAATAAAAAAAAAAGATATCACAATAAATTTGTTAAATTGTATACATGGTCTCAAACGAGAGTGTCCATATTTCTTTTGTTAGAATTGTAGTTATCGTCTAAAAATTATGATCAAGTTTAATTGTTAAAAATATATAAATATCTGCGTTAATGTACACGAGATAGAAATTAGTTAATTATCAAATAAACAGCAAAAAAATAAAAAGAATTGAAAGAATACAATCAAAATCACCATGGAAACTTAATCAGAAAACCGAGATGAGCATAAGAAGAATTATTTTTCAACTAAGAACGTGATGAAGCAGAGAATACACAATCGAAAATAAGAAACACAAAATGATAAAAGATGTGAAAATGCAATCTTATTACCAGGGGATCTTAATGGTAGTCCTTTCCCGAAATCCCGAAAATTTTTCTACACTTTCCGTTTCACGGGCGGGAAAATACTTTACAAAGACTCCTAAAGAGGCCGCTTTTCCCTGTGTCACACGCTCACTTTTCGGCAGTTCCCGATTCACACCAGACATCCATTCCCGTTTTCAAGTGCACTTTTTCCCTTGGTCCCGTTTCCCGCTAGTTGAAAATGGCAAATCCACTTTCCCGCATCGAGACCCACTTACCAATAGATGTCTTTAATTGCTCCGAAAAGGTTTAGGGTGTCCGAAACAAATGGGTGTGGAGTCGAATCCATTCCGACTCACAATATGTCCAAGTTTGAGATCGTTTGTCAAACCTTGATGACATTTGTCAAGTTTTTGGATTGAAAACAGCAGTTTCTTTTTTTTCGGGGAATAATACAAGCTCTTGACTCTAACCTTTTTTGACGTTAGTCTCCGAGTTCAAACACAACGGCTACAAGCTTTACTCATAGGACTCTGGGTTCCACTTACTGGACTCCTGGTTCAACAAACATGGCCTCAGTGATCAAAGAGCTGTGGATCCTGTTTTATTACTCCGCTATTTTAATTCTCTGTTGAATAAGTCATTACATTTCCAGACTAAAACTTTTAATGTATCTTCAATTTTTTTCATATGATTTTTTCATAATCATCAATGTACATTGCATGCGGCGCAGGATTGGAATGATAGATATGGCTTTTGATATGATAATTTTATGGTACTAGTGAAATTGTCAAGTAAATAAGGATAAATAAGATAGGTCAATTAACAGGTACAAAATGTAATTAACAATACTCATATTATCTCTTACAGATGTCTTTAAACCTATAGACTGGGAAATTGATTTCTGTGAAGAAATCCGAGATAGTTTCCATATCGAATTTACGAATACGTTCTTCCCGTATTTTACATGTTGTGGTCATAAGATAGTGTATCTAGTTCCCATGAGAGATTAGATAGTCATTCATATCCATATTATGCTTATTAAGGTGTGTTTTCCTGGTTTACATTTTAAAAATTTTTTCGAATGGCAACATGAGTGTTTTTTTTATTTTATTTTATTTTTTTTTTTTTTTTTTTTTTTTCGAACTGTAAAAAAAATTTGTTCGAATGGCAACATGAGTGTTTTTTTTTTCGAACTGTAAAATAGAAAGGATGAGTGGCAATAATACCCATATCTGGTCCCAAAAACCCAAGTTGTTTAAGATAGTGTGATATTTATGGGAATTTATTAATTATTATGTATCTACAAAGAAAACATCAAATTATACAAATTCCTTTCATTTTGCCGTTATTGTGATATCACAAGTAGCGTCTTTTTTTTTAATTTTGAATGTTTTCAGTACACATTTTCCTTTAGTGAACATACTAGGTCGCATGCAAACAACAACTTCAAACTTTCAGAAATGATGTATTTCATCATTTTACATATTTTCCCCAAATATGAAGTTGTTATTCAAATACGCCCACATATTTCTAAACACAAAACTGTGTGAAAAACAGCAAAATTCAATGAAATGGTGACGATTTTAAAAATATAGCTTTTGGTTTAACTGATTGGCATGAGAATCAAAGGGATACGGAAAAAAGCTTATAATTTTCGTTAAGCCCTATATTAATTTTGTTCAATGTTTCAGGAACTTAAGACATCTATTTGCTTAGTTTTAGTTTCATGGTAAATCTTGGGCCAAAACTTGTCTTACTGCCACTCATCTTTTGCGGATCTCAAATTGAAAATTTTAGGATTTTACATTGAAATAATACAAAATGTCTATATTAGGAGATAACTGTAAAATTCACTATAGATTTTATTCATCATACTTTGATAAACATTGCATTGTATACGTATATGATATTAGTATGGGTCACCACTCAGAGAAATAACTGGTAACGCTTAATTATCTTGTAATATATGATTGTTATCAAATTATCTCCCTTACGTAATTTTCTTAACCAACCAAAGCTTTAGCTTATTAGTGCATCTTGTTTTCAATGAAATGTTTGGAAAGACATATATAAGAACACTGCGGATCTTTCTGTAAACTTGATAATCATTCTTGTAAAATTGCTACATGTAACTGTATGAAACTTATATGAACAAACATTAAGACCAAAACAGGTTAGAATCATAATTCAATGTTATTTCATCAGCCAATTTCCTTTATCATTTTGGATATTCAAACTTTTGTACAAAACATTTCATAGACAGCGGTAATCCGGTTAAACTCAAAACATTGGAGTTTGTCTCTCCTGCAGTGTGGAGTCCTTAAAAAGATTCCCCGTGCGAGAGATGTATGCTCTCTATTTATTTCAGTTATGGTGTACTTGTTCGTGAGAGAATTTCTCATATGGATATACTGTCATACTTTTGGCATTTGTATTAAGTTCCCACATCCCACTATTTTATGATGCAATCGACCTTATGAGTGCCCTTTGATTGTCTATATGTTGTAATCGTCCACTAGCTTAAGACACTAGTGCTTTTGTCGGGCAACGGATGACAGTGATTGTAAGAGCGCTTTGCCAAGTAAAATTATGTTTGTTGACAATCTCGCATCCATGACCAGAAAAGAAAATGGATGTAGCGTTGTTCGACAATTAGCAAAGAATTCCACTCAAACCGATGCTAGGTGCCACCTTGAACTTACTACGAGGAACGAGAAAAGTTCATTGTTGAGGGCCTCGTGGTGACTTCATGATAAAGAACAACAATAAAAGGGTTGTTCCTTTGCTTGTTTTTGCATGTATTTGTAGAGACTTTGTCTCATATACATTTAATCCATATCCTTTCATTCACTATTTATGATTGTGTTTTTGCGATATGCCAATCACATACATGTTAAACATTTTACTCCTCTTTGGCCTTCACCTGAAAACTGATCAAGGACTCCAGATTTCCAAGGGGACTTGACAAGGAATGTTATATAAAACCTTCGCTTGCACAACTCACTCCTGACTGAAACCATTGTCTTGAATCGATGGTAATACTAGTAGTTCATAAAACGCCATACCAGAAGTCAATAAAATAATGTCTGTACCAGATACGGATTAAGGAGGGTGTGTCCAAATTCGGAAACAAATATATATTGTAGGGTATTGTAAAAACTGGGTTTTTGATAGAATAGCAAGGTACAAAAAGATAATAAAGTTTGAACAAAATGGAAATTTCTATAGAATAAATACAATAGAACATAAATTCCATCTACTACAACGTAAATTGTTGCAATTGGAAGATCTATAGTCATATTTTATTCAGTTTCAAGTTTTTCGAGTTCCTATCGTTATTTTTAATAGTTTATTTATTTAACGAGGATTACAAACAGCCAGAAGGCTACAACGTTGCTCTCCTCAACACAATACAAGACAATATACAATACAACTCTCACTCACATTACTCACACACATATAGAACAGTCACATATTATGAAAATCAAAACCATAGAAAATAAATTATATAAAACGTTTACTGTTTTCTATAAACTCAAAGACATATCTATCACTGTCAGTAAAAACAACAGTCTAAAGGTCTTTTTGAATATGCAACATGACTTTATCAAACGAAAGATACAGCATGTGCATTTCAGATTTGTTTCTTGCAGTTCTGATATTTTATTTACAACTGCTACCTGTAAAAAAAACTGTTGTTTTTCAGTCAACTTTTGACCGCTGTACTCTAATAAATCAATAAGTTCTATAACCTTCCAATAGCTCAAGATAGAACTTTTACTTACTTGACTTATCTTGTTATATCTAATTACAAAGGAAGATGCTCATAATAATTACAGGTAATTATAAAAAAAATCGCATTTATACTGATGGTCATAAGATGACTGGGGATATAATTAGTGGCCATTGAAGAAATCCTCTAATTATATCAGTTATACCATTGATGGGTTTGAATAAGCAAGAAACAATAGCAGTAACCACAATCTCTATGTTTTCTCTATTAAGAATAAATTCTTAATTCTTCTATATCTTACTCCATGTTCTATACGCTAAAAAATATCCTGTGTAAAATATACAATTGTTCATTTTGGACACATTTTTTTTACTTTTGATAAAAGATTTTTCAGTGCCATAAATGTACTACCGTAAAAATAAATACTTTTCATTAATTTATTTCTGTATCGGCCTTAAAATTATATAACAACACTATACACATTCACGACATTTAAGCTTAATTAAGGTCTGTCCGGTGTACAACGGACAGACATTATTGGGATTGTAAAATTGTGTTGGTTTTTTTCTTCTTATCACAGAGGTGTCTAAGTGGGTAAGTGTAGGTCGATGAAATTTGGTGGGGTTTTGTAGTTTCTGTTGAAGTTGTGATTGTATCCGTCTTGGGTCGTTTCGTTATCAGGGGAGGGGATTATTTTAGAAAACTCCCTTAACATGTTTTGTGATATTATTCGGAAATGGTAATAAATAAGTAGTGAATTGTAATGGGAAAAATGTTTGTTAGGCTATGACAGATATTTCGTTCATTTGGGCGAATGTTGGTGGACGGACCGTTTTCATGATAAGGGCTTGCAAAGTTTTTTTATTTTTCTTGGAGCAATTATTGGGGAAATTTCGGAATGTGTAAGGAATAGGTATTTGGGACCTATATCATTGTATTTAGTTGATATGTTTTACATTCAAAAATGTAGGGGTCAAAGGTTTATTGGTCACTTTAAAAGGGATGACATCAGTTCCTTAAAATAAAACATCTAGCTACTGTTTTAAATGATAAATTATCTGCTTGTCAGATTATCTAAATTGTGGTTTAGTGTTTACTAGGTAAACTGAAACTTGATCAGCTGGTTGTCAAAAATGATATTTAGCAGACGACAAAAGTAAAGCATGTGCACAATTTAGAATAGAATAGAATAGAATAGAATATGCTTTATTAACCAATCAAGGGTCCATTGAGGACATGATGACAAAACATAACAAAAATAATTATTACAGAGACTAATACACATATATAAATATATATATTTTACACTATCAAAATATAAAGTGTATTCATAATATTAATAAAATAAAGTGATCAGAGGGCACCAGCACTGTGGACATTTGAAATATAGAGTACAAATTTTGCTATGGATTAGACAAGATGACTCAGGTAGAGAAGGCACCAAGGGACGATGCTTCAGGATAATTCTGTGCAAAATTATAATTTACAGCAGAACTTCCTCCTCGTGCCTTATCCAAATGAGCCAGCTTTTATATGCTATTTACTAAATATTACTTTTTTTTTCTTTCAATCAATAAGAACATGAATGAACAGGTTAGATTTTGCAAGTAATTCAGGTGGGAAAGACACCAAGGGACGATGCTTAAAAGACACTTTTTAACGTTTTATAATATTTATTCGTTTCTAAATAAATAGCAAATTGTAAACAATAAAACTGTTTATATAATATTAAGTGTCCTCCTCGTGTCTTAACCAGGTGAACCAGTCACAATGTTAAACACCAGCGAATTTCATCAAATTACTTATACTTGTAAGTAAAGTAATGTCTTCATTATTCAGAAGCCAAAATAGTTTATTATCATCATTGAGTGACGTAAAATTTATACTAAGCGACTTTGCAATTTCTAACATTGACAAACGTAAGTCATGTACCTGACTACAAGAGAGAATAAAGTGTTTTTCATCATCAACTGTATCAGAGTCGCATCTAGTACATCTTCGATCGTCACGTGAAACCCGCTGGTATCTTCCCCGCTCTATCCTTAATCTATGTGCAGATATTCTGATTCTAGTAATATTTCTCCTTGACTCAAAATTAGTCATATTAATTAAATATTTTTCAAGCCCAAAATTTGATTTCAAAGAACAGTAAGTATCTAATTTTCCTTTAGAGCTAAGGACCTTTTGTGTATTCCATAAGGTTATGAAGTGCTCTCGTATATATCTATTACTAGTAGTTTTAAACTTATTACTACTTGTTGATTTTAGATCATTAACCTTATTTATGGATTTAAGCAGAAATTGGATAGAACCATACCATGATGGGATTTTCTTTTCAAATAGAGTTTTAGAATTAATATAAGCATGCTTTAATAGAGGAAATAAGGAGTCCAAATTTTCTAGACGGTGCCAATATTTTGCCATAGCTTTTATAATATCAAAATGAAGAGGAAATCTTCCAAGTTCTGACAAAACACCAAAATTTGATGTTTTTTTTATGTACTCCTAAAATAAACTTGCAAAATTTTATATGCAGTTTGTCACAGAATAAATGATTATAAATTTTATCAATTG
>MJUU01012091.1:10546-29955 GCA_002080025.1 Modiolus philippinarum | reverse complement strand
ACCGAAGAGACATAAGTTGTCGACATGCGCATATGCAGAAAAAAAAATAATAGTAAATTCGGTATTTTGTTATTGTGTAAATCATTTGAAGCCTATATGACTAATTCAGAAACAGTTTTTAAACTTACATTGGGGCACAGACATAAACTCTCGCACAAGTTAACTTGGCAAGAAGCTACGAGAACAGCTTTAAGACAACTGAAGTTAACTTGGAGCAGACTTATGCATTTACTCCATATCCTTTCATTTATGTCTGCTCTTGTCTTAGAATCCTGTCTGTTTTAGTCATGGCTATTCTACCTTAGTCTGTTCTGGCCATGAACTTTCTACCTAAAATTGCTCTGGCAATCACCGTTCTTGCCAAGTCTAGTTTGGTCGTGACCATTCTTGTCGAGTCTGCTCTGGCCACGGCCGTTCTGGTTCTAGAATTATTATCTTTCTTCCTAGACACCTTATCCAATTACAACCAAACTCATGTATTTTTATTAAATTCTAAAGGTCTAAAACAATCAAGCCATTTATTTAAAGAAATGAAACAGCAGCAATAATTTGTATGGAAAGTGTACAGAAACAAAAGTCCAAGAATTCCTTCCTTAAAATGGCCTTGTTGTAAAGTTTTTTGTCCAGAGTTACCAAAGCAGTTATTCCTGTCCATGTCTTACAGTTCGGAGCACCAAGAGTTGAATTTTTATTGTTTTGTGTAATTTTTGCATTTTTTTTTGGTGAAAAAGTGATTTTTTTGAAAAATAAAAAACTGAGAAATCAAAATTCCTCCATTTTAACAAAATTTTGTTAGCATGACCGCAGAAACGATGTGTAAAACTTTCAACATGTTCTAACAAGTATTTTCAGAGATATTTGCTTTCGAATTTTAAGATACAAGGAAATACACGTTGGTGATGCGTTTCTTTTAATGTTAAGTATAAATTAATTTCGTCATTTGATCTAGTTATTATGGCTTATTTATCAATTGTGATACAATATTGGAAAATAAGACCATCGAAGTCCATAAGATTTGGATTTTCGGTGCAGAATTTTTGAAAATGGGTCACGTGACTTCCGGTCTACGTCACTTCCGGCACCACCACAGCACCACCACGTCAAATAATAAGCGAACACCTCCGTAATACTACTCACACACTATTTTCATTTAAAACTACAATTGTCTATGGTATTTGCAATTGTAGTTTTAAATGAAAATAGTGTGTGAGTAGTATTACGGAGGTGTTCGCTTATTATTTGACGTGGTGGTGCTGTGGTGGTGCCGGAAGTGACGTAGACCGGAAGTCACGTGACCGGTGGTATGACGTGTCAATGTTGCGCATGCGCAACTGGAGGTAGCCCTATTTCAGGCCCTAGTCGGCCATATTGACCGGAAATGACGTGCTGGAACAACACGTGACCCCGCAGGGGTGTCGTGTGACCTTACTACAATGTACATGCGCGACCGGAAGTGGGCGTAGCCCATACGTAAACCGGAAGTAGCCCTTTTGGAAGCCCTAGTCGGCCATGTTAACCGGAAATGACATGTTGGAACAACACCTGATCCCGCAGGAGTCACGGTTGACCTTATTACAGGACGCCTGCGCGACCCGAAGTGGGCGTAGCCACAGTTGTTAACTGGAAGTGGGTGTGTATCTACTGGTAGTAGCCATATTGACCGGAAATGACGTGTTGAAAGAGTGCAAGATCCCACAGGGATCTTGTATGACCTTACTACATTATAAATGCGCGATCGGAAGTGAGCGTAGCCCCATATGTAAACCGGAAATCGGGTATTTTCACTAGTCGGAACGACTCGGACATGGTCTTTCGGATGTTTTCGGAAGTTGTCGTTGTATTTCTTAGGGTGTCTTCTATCAGATCCGCGTTCATCAAAGGGACATAACTCTTGGAAATACCCCCTGGTTTTTTGGGTGTCTCTTATCAGGTCCGCGTTCGTCGCGGCCATTCGAAGGGTTGTTGAGCACAATGTTGGTTGCCAGGTGTCATCTGTCGCGTCTGCGTTCGTCAAGGGGGAGATAACTCTGGCTTATATTTTTCCCTGCGTTTTGAGGGAACATGTATGGACACGTCTGAACCTGTCGAAACAAGTCGCAACGAAACAAAAAGTGGATTGAAGGTGTATATAATGTGGACCAGTCAGAAAGCAGAAAAATTAACCAATTACAACACAGAGTTTTGACCAATCAATACTCTTGTTCCATAAGTTACTGACCAATCACAGCCTTCGAGACAAATAACTTTGACTATATAAACCCGTGACCGGCTCATTCGCCGTTCTTATTTAGAATGGCTCACCCACTTGCAAAGAATCGTGTCCTGTTGGTGAAGGTGACTCCAGTCGACGATGTCCTGACCAGAATGGTCGATAGAGAAGACCTTGTTGCCGTTGTAAGGAACGAAGACACCGAAGATATGGAGATATGTTGTCCAGAGCTGTCTACATTTTATTTGGGAGATGAAATCTACCTGGAAGTCAGCAGCAATGGTGTTACATTAAAGAATGATATACAGACCATCCATCTACTTCCCGGTGGTGCGCTTGATAAGTTTGAGATACGTCCTCGACGATCTGGATGACGCCGTCCATTTTTTACAACATAACAGATATGCGTCGTTCGAGAGACATCTAGGTGGCAACGTGTACGTGCAAGCAAAAAGTCCGTCTGTGTATGTGGAATTCTGGTACAAAGACATGGGAAGCATACAACTAGATTTTGAACAGTTCGAGAAATTGAAAGACGTAGATAAAATCTTACCCACCTTCCTACCAGAGCTGAATATTCGTGTTCCTTGTGAATTTTCTCATCCTAACATTGAAGAGGCACTATACTGCAGCGAATGTACTCCCAATGGACCAGACTTGAATTAAAGAAAATCAAGACTAATATACAAACGGCCCTTTTCAAGTCCACCCAACTGTTTCAAAAAAGAGTTTCATGTCTTTTTGAATCAATTCACACATTGACAAACTATCTTTTTAATTTGTATTTTTTGTTTGTTTGTTTTTTGTTTTTTGTTTTTTTTGTTGTTTTTTTTCTAATTTACCTTTTTTTCTAAGTTTTCACACATATCTTATGACAAACAATATATAATTTTTTGTTTTGATTTTTGTTTTTTATTTACCTTTTTCTGTGTCCTTGGGTGTCTTCTATCAGGTCCGCGTCCATCTTGATCAATTCACAAGGGTCACTCTGCATTTCTCCAGGCTTGTGACTGGCTATGCCGAAGGATAGGCTGCATTAACCTTTTTTTCTTCTTCTTTCTTCTTCTTTTGTTCTTTTTGTTCTTCTTTTTTTATATCAAAGTTCGATAGGGGTTTGTTGTGGTGTCGACTTTCTTTGTAGAATTCTCTTCTTGTATTTTTTTGCGATCCTTTTTCACCTGTTTGTTCAGTTCGCCATTTTGGTGCACGCTTCAGAATTTTTTCTCTTTTTGGCAAATTCAGGACGTTTCTTTATTTCTTGACATTCTTCCAACTTTTTCTTGGGTTTTAGATTCATGGTGTTGGTCTCGATGAAAGGGAAATCTGGACAAATTCTCCGTCGATATCTAGGTTTCGATTTTTCCAAACGGTTCCCAGGTGAAATAAGAAGAAATTCCCCATATCTAGGTTTTGATTCGTCCAATCTTTTCTCAGTTATTGGATCCAGGGTCTGGATAGGTTGTTTACGAAGAATTTTCCGATAACCAGGTTTGGTTTCTTCGTTTTCTTCCACACATTGTTTCATTCCAGTTGGAATAACGACGTATATTCACGTCCGTTCGAGAGTTGACATGACATGATTTGTCGTTTCGTGTTCTTTTATGCATTTTCGTAGGCGATTTGCTTCTCACCGGGAAAAATGTGACTTTTGACACGGAGTTTGTCGGGCGTTTCTTGTTTCATATCCAATAAGAAGTATCCTTGTGGTTCAGAAGTAGCAACTGCAAAAGCTTCCAACAAAAAACTGGGATTTCTAGGTAACATCTGTTGAGCTAAACTGTGAATCTGTGAAGCATCTCTCGGATTTTTAAAAACCACCATGTAACATGTATTCAGACTGATGGTTCTATGATGTTTTCCTTTATGAAATAGATTCTGTACGATATACATTACACTGATGTTTCGATGATGACTCTTCTTGATGAATAGGTAAGCAATCAAGTCGTCGATCTCTGGGTGGTGGTGGTGGTTGTGGGATAATAGTCTATGGTGGTGGTGGTGGTGGATTGATAATAGTTTTTGGTGGTGGTAAATTTCTGGTATCTGGGTGGTAGTGGTAGTGGGATAATAGCCTATGGTGGTGGTGGTGGTGGTGGAATAATAGTCTATGGTGGTGGTGGTGATTTTCAGGTATCTGGGTGGTGGTGGTGGTTGTAGGATATGTGGTTGGTGGTGGTGGTGGCGGAGGAGGGATGATAGGTTGGTCAGGGTGGTGGTGGGATGATGGGCTATGGTGGTGATAGTAGGGATAGGGTTTGGTGATCGGGATATAACATCTCTTTTGAGCCATAATCAAAATTATTCAATACAATACCATTTTTATTAACCCTAATATACTAGATCAATGTCACAGTTCTGTATCAGGCACGTCTGTCTTCATATCCACTGGGTTAGGTTCTGTAGCTATCTCCATCCGTTGCAGTTCTGGTTCTCTGTCTTCAAAGACAGCTATAATCTTCTTCAACTCCGTCCATTTATATGGGGTAAGGATCACACCTGACTTGGTAGGAAACAAGGTCCATTCACTATTGGGAACAAAATACTTTCTCACACATACCGCTGACTGAGGTGCTTTGATGACGACGTAGATATCTTCTCCTAAATGGTACCTCCAATCCACTGGTTCTCTGTTTTTAACTCTTTGAATCAAGTCATCCACCAGTTCTGTAGAGTCGCACAGAGTTTTCCACTGGGCTAACGATAAGCTGACTCCTAGCTTTGGTAGGAACGTTGTCTGTTTCCCAAAATCTCAGGTCCACTCTTTTTGTCCCATTCTGTTAGTTCTGCATATCGTCCTCCGACTAAGGGCATCTTCAAGGGTGTCTTTAACGTCTCTTCGGCACTTATCTGAGTAGCTTTCTCCATGGCTTTCTGAATATTATCTGTCTTCTTTTTGCTAGGCATGACTGATGTGAAGTTCGTTCTGCTCTGCCTTTTATAGTCTTTTCCTTTTGTCTCCATGGCTGTGATTCGTCAATTATTTTTGTCAGACGGCTTCTGATTGGTTCATTTTCCTGCATTCTGATTGGTTAATCCATGGTCAACGAAGGCTTCTGATTGGTCGAAATCCCTGCAATTTGATTGGTCCACATTATGTACAGCTTCAATCCACTTTTCCTAATTCTTCGATCAATTGATAATGTGCTGCCCAGATCTCTGTTGATTTATCTTTGTATTCAACACAATAGGTTTGAGTGAACACATATAATATATATAATCGTCCAGCATTGATGACCCCATCTTCAAACATGGTAAGCACGATCAGCTTGTACACTTCTAGACTGTCCATGACGAATTGAATAACATATTTATGTGCATATCCTTTTATAATTTTCTGTAACCACGGGTTACTCTAACCAGTTGGACTCTAGCCATAACCATGGATTACTCTAACCAGTTTAAACCAGTTTGTTAAAGCCAAAGCAAAAAACGCCTATAATGGCGGATCACTATGATACAGTAGCCATAAAGCAACAACGTCTAGGTTGGCGGATCAAAAAGTAATACAGTTGCTAACTAAACAGTTAAAGTTCAAAAATTAAGGTTAAGGTTAAAATAAAGAATTACAGATTAAAACAATAAAACAGTTAGTGTTAAAAATTAAAACATAAAATACTTACCTTTTGGAATTGTATCTGTTCCCATGGGTAACCTTAATCCTTCTTTCACCATTCTTCAACACTAACCATCTCTCTGGATCTTCAACCATCTTCTTCTTGTTGGAACTCTAACCATTAATCAATCTTCACCTCTAACCATTGTAGTCCGTGGGCTGGAAACACTTTCCGTGCATCCCCCCTCCCCACTTCTGAACCAGACCGTTTTTTTTTCAGGTTTTCTATGTCCCCTCTTCAAAATAAAACATGTTAACAAGAACTAACCTGCACGCATAGACAGTATACGGACACTTTTATAGTACACCGGAAAAATTGTTGTATTTTCGTTTTAACATAAGTTTCATCTTTTAAGCTCCATTATTTGCGAAAATGTCGATTTTAGCCATTAAAGTCCATAAAATTTTGATTGTCGGTATACAATTTTTGAAAAATGGAATATTTCGGAATTTTAGATTTTTCACAATTTTGATTTTTTTTACTTAAGGGTCGTAAAAATCTGAATATATATTTAATAATTGCCGATGCAATAATAATTTATGATATGTTAACAACAAATTATACGCAAAAATTTTAGTTTCAGACATATAATAGGTTCATAAATGTCAAAATTGGCATCCCTCCCCCTAAAAATTAAGAGAAAATTTGAAATATTCAGGCTCTAAATGATAAAAAGATAATATTCAATGGGAATTCAAGCGTGTATTTCACTAAAACTGACATACAGAAGATCATTTAAGTAGATCAAAACTTTTCAAAAAGGTCTCTTTTCGACTCTTCTTTCCGAAATTGTATGAAAAATGGGAATTTTCCGTTTTTCAGAATTTCTCCTGTTTTGATTTTGAGATGCAAATACTTCATGAAATTGGTATATAACTTGAAAATGTTGATTAAATATAGTTTCATCATATCTAAGCAATTAGAAAGTATGCTTTTAAGCCTTTTAGACTAACTACAGCCTCATAAATTACAAACCTATTACCCCTTACCACACATTTTCAACACAATTTATTTCATTTTATTCAGTTTGAAAAGCTTTTAACATTGTATAAAGGTCCAATGACATATCATTTTCAAACACCAAAACATACAGAGCCTCCCATATATCAAAAATAAAACATGCACCCGGTTTGTGGGCAGTTATTCAGCGATTTAACTTTGAATGTCGGAAAATTCTGAATACTGAAAATTCCCATTTTTCACGATAATCGTCCTAAATATTCAATTTCACCCATATTTTGGTGTCAGAATTACATATTATGATGTATCAAATGCATCTTTTGCAAAGACGGTAAAACATTAGTATGCTTTAATCATTTATATGTACAGACGGTCATATTTTGGAGATTTTTAAGTTTAATTTTGTTGGGGTAGGGGTAAGATTTTCAGTATTTAGAGACAAATTGAACACTCCTTACTTTTCTAAACAGTGTTTTTAAATAACATATCTATCGCTTAAGACAATAAATTGGCATATCTGCAGATAAATCCTCCAGATTTGCCACATATAACGATTTAAAAGTGAATTTCGGACAAATCTGAAATGCTAAAAATTTCCATTTTTCATCAATTTTGAACTAAATATTGAGTTTAAGCTGACAACTGGGATTTGAAATACCAAATCATGATAGTATTCATGCAACTTTGTTATATGCAACGCAGAATTTGCATGTGGTAGTTATTTTCATACCAAACATAGACAAAAAATTGACAATTTTGGGGGAAATGTGTTGGGGTAGGGGTAAGATTTCTGGTATTTAGAGTCACATTCAACACTCCTTGTTTTTCTAAACAATGTTTTAAGACATCTAATGTATCGCTGAGAACAATTAATTGTCATATCTGCAGATATATTCTATAGATTTGATACATATTGCGATTTAACAGTTATCTATGGACAAATCTGAAATGCTGAAAATTCCAATTTTTCATCAATTTGTGGAGAAATATTGAGTTGTAGTCGACCAATGGCTGTTAAAATACCAAACCATGATGTAATTCATGCAACATTGTCATTTACAACACACATTTTGCATGTTCTGATTATTTTTATGCGAACATAGGCCAAAAATCACCAATTCCTGGGAAAATTTGTTGGGGTAGGGGTAAGATTTTCGGTATTTAGAGTCACATATAACACTCCTTGTTTTTCTAAACAATGTTTAAAGACAATTAATGTATTGGTTAGGACAATTAAATGGCATATCTGCAGATTGTTCTACACATTTGACATAAATTGCGATTTAACGCTGAAAACGGGTAAATCTGAAATGTTGAAAATTCGCATTTTTCATCAATTATGGGAGTAATATTGAGTTTTAGTTGACCAATGGCTGTTAAAATACCACATTCTGATGTAATTCATGCATTATTGTTATATACAACAGATGTTTTGTGTGTTCTAGTTATTTTTATGTGAACATACACAAAAAATTGACAATTTCAGGGGAAATTTGTTGGGGTAGGTGTGACTGTTCCTTCCTATGGGTAGAACGATACTGAGCTATAGTACTTGGTATATATACTTTGGACGCGGACGTGATAGAAGACATCGGGTGTCTTCGCTCAGGTCCGCACTTCCAGTTTCCAGTTTTTCCGCGCATGTGGATTGAGCATTTACAAAATTCCTGATCGGTCAGTTCAAGGGATGTCTTCTCTCACGTCCGCACTTCCGGTCAAGATGGCGGATAAATGGCGGGACCATCTCAAAATGGATGAAATATAAAGGGAATGTCTCAAACATATACAGTATAGATACAAAGGTGAAAAGAAGGGGGACATTGGAGGGATATTACCATGACAGCAGAAAAAAGGAGATAATTTGGCGGGAAATCTAAAAATAACAGAGGGCACTATAGAAATCTGGGGAAAAAAGGGGAAATAACTCTAAGAATTAGATGAGAAATGGCGGGACATCTAAAAATTAGCAGACGAGAGGGTTAAAAAGAGCGGGAAAGGGGAAATCACTCTAAGAATTGGATGAAAAAGGAGATAATTAGTAAAAGAAGAAAACAAAATGCCGATAGCAGACGACACTATAGAAATTGGGCGGGAAAGTGGAAATCACTCTAAGAATTGATTGAAAAGGGGAGATAATTATGTAATATGATAGGAAATAATATTGATAAGGCAAAAGCAGACGACACTATAGAAATTGGGCGGGAAAAGGGAAATCACTCTAAGAATTGGATGAAAAAGGAAGATAATTATGTTAAATAATAGGAAATAATAATGAATTGGCAATAGCAGACGTTACTATAGAAAATGGGCGGAAAAGGAGAAATGATTCTAAGATTTGGATGAAAAAGAAGGATAATTAGAAAATAATGTAGAACATAAGAATATAACGTATAAAAAGCTTAGACAAGAGGAAACTAAGTTAAACATTGGATTGAAATTCAAAGAACAATTCTAAAAAGGGGTTGAAAAGGTATAACAACAATAAAAAACGGTGGGACAGAGAGAAATTACTAAAAATTGGGTGAAAAGGGAAGAAAATACGAAGAATACCATTGAAAAACAATAAAAAGGGGGAATAATGAAGGAAAATTCCAACTTCCAGTTTACACATGGGGATACACCCACTTCCGGTAGCGCATGTACACTGTAGTAATGTCATACAACAACCCTGCGGGGTCTTGCACTCTTTCAACCCACCATTTTCGGTCAGCATGACCGTATAGGGCTTTCAAAAGGGCTACTTCCGGTTTACGTATGGGCTTCGACCACTTCCGGTCGCGCATGCGCGCTCCAATACCTTCCCACAACACCCCTGTGGGGCTACGTGTTGTTCCAACACGTCATTTCCCGTCAATATGCCTGACTAGGGCCTGAAATGGGGCTACTTCCGGTTGCGCATGCGCAACATTGACACGTCATACCACCGGTCACGTGACTTCCGGTCTACGTCACTTCCGGCACCACCCAACACCACCACGTCAAATAATTTGCGAAAACCTCCTATTTACTACTCGTGTGTAGGTTTGAAAAGTCATGTTATGATAGGAAAGTTGATAAGCGTTTTAAAGGGCATTTTTTTTCTAATCTTCATAATCGGGTCTTCATATTCTAGTACAACTGAAATAAAGTCAATTTAGACCGAGCTTTGAAACTAGTTGAGTAGCGGCTCTGAATGCCATAATAATGTTCGTAAGCTAGTCATCCTAATAAGACCTGTTTTTCCAAATGTACATCGAGAGCATTGAGTACACAGTTTGCTTATACATCTACTAAATCACTGTTATGTGACAACTGTTATGCATTCTATCGAACCCTTAACAGTACCATGACACATTGGAGAGCAAGTCTTTGCATCTTGCTCAGTCAGTCGCCATCGATTCATATCAATTGTCTAGCCAAGTTTGCAAAATTGTTTATAGAGTAAATTGAGAGTTTTTCTCTTTATTAATTCCTTGAACTCGATCATTGAGACAGTTATATATCAAATCGCGTGGGAATCACATGTAGCCTAAAACATGTAAAAAACCCATCGATATTAAAAAAAAATATTTGAGAAAGAAAACCGTTTCATGATCTTCATTAAATTTTGATAATACATTTGAATAAAGATTTTTCAACATACTTAACAGTAACTTCGGTATTTTGTTATCATTTACACTTAGACAATATGCAGCGGCTGGAAGAAATTTGTTCTCTCTTTTATCATTTTAGAAAATCTAGCATGCTTGCATCAAGCCAATTTGGCATGACGGATGTACTGATATAATTGCGAATTTTAATATTTTTAGTGCTGCCAGGAAGTCGTTAATCCATTTTTCCCCTTTTTGGCTGATTCGGAGTCGTTTTAGATCTGGTGTTCACAAAAGTACTAATTTTCATGCATCATTCATTTATTCATTCTTTAAATTTGCTTCAATTGTTCCTTTGAAAATTTCCCACAAGGTTCAGTTATTTTCTGTTCTTCATGCTTGTTGAAGTAGCTTTTTGTCCCCGACCTTTCGAATTACGGATAGGGGATATTGTCTTTGGCCCCATCCTTTCGCCCTTTTGTCCATCCATCCGTCCATCCATCCGTTGGTAACGTTCTTGCGACGCACATTCATCGTACATTTTTGGATTATGTGTTTAAATAAGCGAGAACCGAACCGCCAGTCTAAAACAAACAAACCAAGGACAATAGCAACATCAAAAAAAAAAAAAAAAAAAAAAAAAAAAAAAACAAAGATATAATATTAGCACGGCACAGAAATGAGCAAGAGGAAAGCTGTCAATGTGTCAGTAAATCGGGTTCTCTTTTACTTGGACAGTACACCTTGTCCTGCGGTCAACCCTGAATATCCGTTCAACAACTGGCAATTTTGGCATAAAAACAATATATCAAAATCAAAGTAACATGTACACCTCTGCCATATGAATAAATAATCTGCAAAATATAGACCTTTTATCTCAAACACAGACATGCATCGACCATATTTGCTCTAGACAAAAGGCTTACCCTGTAGGCTGATATTTGACAAAATTTGAAAAAAAAGTTCAACAGCTGGTAATTTCAGCATAAATTATTAAAAATGGAAATCGAAGCAACATTCACACCTCTGACATATTTACAAATAATCTGCACATTCAAAAATGTAGGAGATTTGCTCCGGACAAATGGAGTTCCCAGTTGGTAGTTATTTGACGAAAGAATGACTAAGTTCAACAATTGGTTATTTAGAAATAAATGATCATAAATCAAAATCAAAGTAAAATGCACTTTTGATATAAAAACAAATGATCTGCACAATACAAATCTTCTACCTCAAAAACTGCAAGAGAGACAAAATTTAGTTATTATTTTAAACAATAAAAGGATAAGGAGTAAGTGCACTTGAAACAAACTCTCTACTAATATAAAAAATAAAAATATATGTTGTGCAATGGCCACAAATTAATGCAAATAAACAAATATGAAAAAGAAAGGATATGGGGTAAATGTCAAGGAGACAACATCCCATATCCAGGTTAAAACGACAAAAAACAAAACATCCAGGGGTCACCATATGGTCTTCAACACAGTGAGGAACCCTACACCATATAGTAAGCCCTAAATGGCCCCGAAAAGGTAAAAAAGTGAATAAATCAATGGAAACAAACCACATTCAATAACCCAAATATCAAGAAAGAAAAAATGGTAAAAACATTCTGTTAAACTTTTTGGCATGATTGTTAAAGAACAGTCCATTTTATGATTTTACGTTTTTATTTGAAATTACACGATTGTACAGTTTAGTATACAAATGTTTTGTTTTTGTTTTTTTTTTATTAAGTTCAAGATTAAGCATGATTTTTACAGGAGATAATCAGTAGTTTTCTCTTGTATCCTCTACACTTTTTTCCATTTTTTTTGTCCCCGTTGCCCCTAGAAGAAGGCCGTACTGGCCCAAACGTTGGGCACACTTTTCTTTCAACCTGTTTTTGGATATTTTAGCTGTTTTTTATTTTGTATATTTTGTTTAATTTTAACAGGTTGAAACAGTTTTTTTTTAGCTTTGACTGTTTTGTTTACTTCATAAGGTCTCTAAATTTAAGAGTATTACTGTTATTAAAATATTTTTATCTATACATTCTTTCCTTTCATCAGTAAAAAATGTGCATTTCACAAGATAATGGTATTCATCGCCGATGTCTTCAATGTTACAAAAAGGACATGTTCTGTTTTCCCTGGGTATATTCACTCAAAGCCTGATAGGAGACAATCAGAACCTATAAACAACTACATGGCACTCATCGAGTCAAATGCAAGAAGACATGGTATTATCAAATAGTGTGATTTTGGTACTATAAACAGGTGGTCAGAATAAAATTTGGAAATTATAAAAATAGAATACTAAAATTTTGAAAGTATGATAGTGTGTCCATATCTGAAACTCTTTCAAGAACAAGCACACCATAACTGAAATATATAGAGAGAATAAATGTCCCGCACGAGGACTACACACGACAGGAGAGACAAACCCACATTCATTCGATTAGATCAGCTTAATCAATTTCAAGATCATCTACACAACTGGTATGCTTTTTTTTATTGATTTAATATTACACATCAACTGCTTTTGATTAAAGATTAAAGTAAAACTTCGTAAGGTAGGAATGATATACGTAAGTAAAGTAGAAGCGAACAGTATCAAATAAAAAAAAAATCTATTTTGTACTTTTTACGATTTCTTGTTTGTACAAAAACGGTTAATTTTAAATAAACTAAATTTATGTTGGTGTTCACGTGACAGCACAATGAAAATTTACGAGGAACTGTTTGTCAAATATGACAACCAAAACATAACAAATGGAGGTTATAACAAAATACCGAACAGAATTGTGAAGAGCCCAAGTCCATGAGACAAAGACAAATCAAGTAGAAAAATGTTTACCGCAATGGTCCTGAATTGGTATACGCATTTTTTGGTGGGTTAAACGAAACATCGCCTTCCATTACGGTAGTGTCCGGTAGCAAATGACTAAGTACCGAAGTTACTGTAAATTTAAATTCTGCATATGCGCATTTCGACAACTTATGTCTCTTCAATGCAGATAAAATCTAAACGTTTGGAAGGCCATAAACTCAAAGATGTTTAAAAACTGATAGAGAACAAAAACCAATATGATCTAAATGTAAAGCCAAATTTAGTTAAGGACAGAACTTTGCATGAGGGAGATACTCCTTAGTTTTCAACAAAATTTACTAAAATTTTGATATTGTAAGGTTCCAAATACAATCGGCTTTCGGGTCAGCACCGAAGTACTGACTACTGGGCTGGTGAATACCCTCGGGGACTAACAGTCCACCAGCAGTGGCATCGACCCAGTGGTAACAAATGACTAAGTACCTAAGTTACTGTAAATTTAAATTCTGCATATGCGCATTTCGACAACAGGTCTTTTCAGTGCAGATAAATCTAAACGTTTGGAAGGCCATAAACTCAAAGATGTTTAAAAACTGATAGAGAACAAAAACCAATATGATCTAAATGTAAAGCCAACTCATGGGAGAAAAAAAATCTTGACCAAAACTTCAAAATCAGAATAATGTATTGAGTATGCTGCATATCAGTTCCTAAAATCCCTGAGCACTGACATCGATTTGCACTCTATTTTTACAGCATCATCAGACTTGATCATCTTTGAAAAAGTAATTGAGGAAGCATAAGTTTCAGTTGTCAAACTCATGCGATACTCCTGGCTTTTATTTGTTCAAATATAATCATTTTTTAGACCAAAAGAATCATTTTTTGGTATTCACTAGCCCAATAGTCAGACTTGTCTGACATGAAAATTTTACCTTGCGTGTTATGGAAATTTACTGTTTTTATCAGAATTCTAATCACTTAAAATACTGAGGCTTCATTCCGTGTATGGCACTCGGTGGATGTCCTTGGTGCTGGATTTGGCTTCCTATTTTGATATTTTTGGAAATGAGTACTATTTTTTACTACTTTTCGATTATGGCTTTCCATATTATTTGATTCTAATGCTGCTGATTAGAGGTTACCTCTTGAAACACGTGTACAGCATAACGAAATTTACTGTTTTTATGCAACTTCGTAATTTTTTTTGTATTTTGAACCATTGGGCCGATGCCACTGCTGGTAGAACAGAGGTCCCGGAGTCATTTTTTGGTATTCACTAGCCAAAATAGTCAGACTTGTCTGACATGAAAATTTTACCTTGCGTGTTATAGAAATTTACTGTTTTTATCAAAATTCTAATCATTTAAAATACTGAGGCTTTATTCCGTGTATGGCAATCGGTGGATGTCCTTGGTGCTGGATTTGGCTTCCTATTTCTAAATTTTTGGAAATGAGTACTTCTTTTTCTTACTACTCTTCGATTATGGCTTTCAATATCATATGATTCTAATGCTGCTAATGAGAGGTTACTCCTTGAAACACGTGTACAGCATAACGAAATTTACTGTTTTTATGCGACTTCGGTATTTTTGGTATTTTGCACACATTTATTTTTCTCATCATATATTACGATATATAATATGGGTATTTTTATAAAATTTTATTGTGTCATAATTTTTTAAGCCAAAAGAAAAACAAGTACAAAGCAATGAAATATTAATAAAATGTTCGTGTATTTTCAACTTCTTTTGTTTGGTTCGATCTTTATTCATAACTCTTTCTTATCTTAACAAGCATGCTGAATTATAAGTACATTTAAATGAATATTCCCCTTAAGTGTCAGAAAAACTTGCTTTAGAGGGCAACCATTTGAATTCATTTGGGGATGGGCAAGGAATGGACATCTGATCCTGGATATTTTTTCATGCAGTCTTTGAGCCTGATGTTTTTCTCACTGGAAGCAATCTTGTCGTATTTTTTTCAGTCCGAGCCAGACATTTTGCTTCATATATGTCATCCTGATTATTTTTTTTTCAGATTCAACCTGTCCGAAAAAATTTTCCTCCATAGATTTAATCCTGGATTTTTTTCCAATACCTTCCTAGCCCTCTAATAAAAATCAAATGATCACTCCCTTAAAATGACAATTGACTGCAGGACCAATATTCAGCCCGATTACAGTCAGCTATTATCAGGTAATTTTTGGTCATAAAAATCCAACAAAGCGACATTTTTGATGTATTTTGATTGCATTAAATAAAAAAAAATGTGTAAAAATTTCCTTGAATTAAAATAATGTTGTTTCCCACACGCTAGAATTTTCCATGTGTGTAAAAAAAAGTGGCAATTCTCCTTTTAAAACAAATAAATTGCATTTAATTTCAACAGTTTTATTTCTACAACAAAAGTTATGATATGAATATAAATGCCAAAAAGTTAGTCATTTGGCACTAGGCTGATCGTTTAATGGAAGTCGTTATCGTCCGTATACATACAGAAACAATGAAAGGATATTGAGTAAATTCACATGAGACAAGTCTTTATTAATGTATGGTAAAACTAAACAATGGAACAACACTTCTGTTGATGTACTTCATCTTGAAGTCACCATGAGGCATTCACCTATGAGCTTTGTAAGTTCAAGACGCCCGATAGCGTCGGTTTGCTAGATAGTGAATAACTCAATATCCATCAAAAATGAGGTATCGGCAACAAATGGTTGACACTATCAAAGTTTTCTTGGTCAAAGTTTTTGACGATTTTTTAATAGTGTCAACGGTCAAAGAAAACTTTGATCAAAAACTTTGAAGGACTTTGATGGAATAGAAACCCATCCTATTTTTCTTCAAACTTTGATGGGAAGAAACCAATCAAAAAGTAGTTTTGAGATGATGCAACTTTTGTTTACAAATCAAAAGCACATGGCTAAGAGGATGAAAAAAAAATTAAAATGACAATATCAAGCAAATTAACAGAAAATTTTTGTCATGATCTATTCTGAAATGACTTGTGGTCTTTGCTTGGGCTTTATACAGAAATTTTTCAACAAAACTGGTCAAGATATACCTTGACTTTTTCTTACTGAACTAGTTCTGCAATCCTATTCTTAATCTATAATTTTGGTTTTATTCTTAATCTATAATTTTGGTTTTCCACCATGCAGCATTGTTATGCACAGAAACAAAAGTAAAAGTGCAGTATGTTTAATCTTCTTGAACATTTGGTGTCATTTGTTTACTTGTAAACACAATCTCCCGCCTTTTGTTTTTAAAGTAACCGAAAAAACTTTGATAGTGTCAACAGACAACTTTGACTGAGAAAACTTGGTCCAAGTTTTCTTTGACCAACTTTTTGATTGGAACTTTGATAGTATCAGGCAAAGCATTCTTCCAATCGCTTTAATCGGTAGTCCGAAGCAACATATATCCATGTATAAACAATGATAGGATTTGGAGTAAATGTACATGAGAAAAAGTCACTACAAATACATGGTAGAACCAAGCAATTAAACACATTTTTATATGCATCAGTAAAAAAGCGTAATCAGGGATTTCACTAAAGCAAATGCTGTGAATATGCAGGCGTTTTTTCTTATCAGTACATGAAAACCCATGAGAATATCGGCCAAACAGGAACCTTCACAATGGAACATCATAGATTTTCTCATTGAAACTGATACCCCAATAAATAAATCGTAGTTGTAACGAACTTGAAATGATTTATGATCAACTTGAAAATACATTTTTGCACACAAGTTTCGTTATATATTATGCGGGTTTTGTATGCAGTACAAGGTTGTTGTGTGTAAAATATCCATATAATTTTACATGTTTCTATGCTTTGTAGAATGCATTAGGGAGCAACCATTTGATTTTTATGGGGGGGNGGGGGGGGGGGGGGGTGGCAAGTCCTGGATATTTTTTTCACGCAATTTTTGAGCCTGACAATTTTCTCGAAGTTATCCTGTCTTTTTTTGGTCCAAGACAGAAATTTTGCTGATTAATGTCCTCCTGGTTATTTTTTTTCAAATTCCTTCCTTGCCCTCTCATGAAATTCAAATGGTTGCTCCCTTATGTGATTAGAATTAGGAAATCAGACGACACAACCATATAAACATCTAACATTTACTGTTGGTTTAATAGACTAAAGATGTCGGGTAAGTGTTGTTGTTTTAGTAGTAGTTATAACCCTGAGGGCGTATGCCCGATGCGTTATAACTTATTTGTACCATGACCCTATGGTCAATGCAAAATTGAAGTTTGTAAGGTCCCAATGTCTGGTAAATTAGTTAAACTTGCTACGTCTAAATCTGGAAGACTTAAACATGTTTTGTTTACAATACTGACAAAACTTTCTATATAAATTTCATGAATACTTATTCTCACATATCCCTTGATTTACATCTATTTCATTGGAACAAAATAACACATTATGATCATGTCCAAATGAACGTTGTCTATTAAAGTGTATACATTTTAGGCATAATTTTATTACACAAATGAAGCTATTTAAGTTGTTTTCCAAAAATAAAAGCGTTGCCCAATTGCTTGCTTTTACCATGAAATTGTCGAGATTTTTCTTACGTGCATTTACTCCATATCCTATCATTGTTTAAATAACAAAATTATTCCTAACATTACTACATGACAAATACTGGCCATAAATACATAAGCGCTCCGAAAAGGGATAAATTATAACGCCATTCCTGGTATGAAGATCATTACAATGAATACATAAACTCTTTGCTAAGAGAAGACAAGTTATAAAAGCATTATTGGCATAACATAAATTCAGGACATTATCATATGAAGAAATAAAGGGATATGGAGTGAATAAAAACGGGACAAATTCCTAGAAATGCATGGTAAGATTAAGCAGATGGAACAACGTTTTAACTGTTTTTTTTTGTATTAAGATGAAATATAAAGATATCCTTGCCATAAACATATGAAATCAGTGAAAAACCCCAGCTCGAAACCCAAGTGACCTGAATAATATCAACTTTATCGATATAAAAAGTCAGTGTGGATGGCCCTTTTTAATAATGGTTTTTGTCGTATGTTGGTTTTGCTTCAAACAATGAATCAATTAAAAAAAAAAAACAGATCCAATTTCTATGATAGTATTTACTCATTATAATTCTTTAATTGGGAACCATTTCGTTAATATGCGTTCAATTGATAGCATTTTTGGTGGAAGTGGGAATGGGGATTGGCTAGTGAATTAAATCATAAAGTTTGTTCCTGGTACAACATAACCTCCATTATTTTAGGCCATAGGCTGAAATCACTTTCCTTGCATCCCCAACTTATGATCCAGACCGATTTTTTCAGTCCTTTTATATCCTCTCTTCAAAATGAAACATGTTAACACGAATATAACCTGCACGCATAGACAGTATAGAGTCTTTTTCATAGTGCACCCCACAAAATTCTTGTATTTTAGTTTTAGCCTTAATTTTTTTCATCTTTTAAGCTCAATAATTTTTATGTACATAGGTTAGATGTACTGAAATTTGGTACCACATTAAAGCTTATTTCATATACTTTACAATGAACACAAGTTTGGCCACTTTACGCTATTTTTATAATCTGGGGATGCAAACCATGTACCCCTCCTCCTGCAATAAAATGCGAAAATGACGATATTTAAGCTGCCAATTCCTTTCAGATAAATAAATCTCATCATTTGATCGAGTTTTTATGCCTCATTCATCAGTTGTGATACAGTGTTGAAAAAAGGACCATTAAAGTCCTTATAATTTGGATTTGCGTCAAAAATTTTTTGAAAAATGGAAATTTTCGGAATTTTTAATATTTTCACAATTTCGACTTTCTTACTTCTGGATCGTACGAAATTGAATATATATCTAATAATTGCTAACTCAATAATGCTATATCATATGGAAGCAACAAATGTTGCTTAAAACTTAGATTCAGACTTATTATGGGATCAGAAATGCCAAAATTATCACCCCTCCCCCTTAAAATTAAGATAAAATTTAAAATATTCAAGCTCTAAATGATAAAAGATAATGTGTAATGCAAATTGTTGTGTGTATTTCACTAAAGCTGACAATTAGAAGGCCATTTAAGTAGGTTCAAACTTTTAAGGGGTCTTTCTTGGCGTTTCTGCTCGAAATTTTATGAAACATGTGAATTTTGACTTGAGATGTAAAAACTTCACAAATTTGAACATTTCAGACCGACTAACCTTTCATAACTTGCAAACATATTACCC
>MJUU01012091.1:0-10382 GCA_002080025.1 Modiolus philippinarum | reverse complement strand
GAGGGTATTCACCAGCCCAGTAGTCAGTACTTCGATGCTGACCCGAAAGCCGATTGTATTTGGAACCTTGCAATATCTACATTTTTGTAAATTTTGTTAAAAACTAAGGAGTATCTCCCTCATGCAAAGCTCTGTCCTTAGCTGATTTTGGCTTTACATTTAGATCATATTGGGTATTTGTTCTCTATCAGTTTTTGAACATCTTTGAGTTTATGCTTTTCCAAAAATTAAGATTTTATCTGCACTGAAGAGACATAAGTTATCGAAATGCGCATATGCAGAAAATAAATTTACAGTAACTTCGGTATTTAGTTATTTGTTACCACTGGGTCGATGCCTCTGCTGGTGGACTGTTAGTCCCCGAGGGTTTTCACCAGCCCAGTAGTCAGTACTTCGGTGCTGACCCGAAAGCCGATTGTATTTGGAACCTTGCAATATCTAAATTTTTTGCAGAATCAAAATTCACAGTAACTTCGGTATTTAGTTATTTGAAGCAACAGTAGGGAAAATTTTTGAATCATTTCTTTACAGGGTTGCCCTACGGAAATAAAATATTTCTGTCAGTGACAGGGAACTGATTCCATGGTCTTTAAGTAAAATTATTGATAGCATAACAGATTTTTTTTACATCAGATGATTTATGATATACATTGAATAATAAACCAGAGGCTCCCAGGAGCCTGTATCGCTCACCTGGCTTTCAGTTGCCACAATCGAGGCAACATTGTAAGTTATACAGTTGGTATTCAGTCTATGAAACTTTCGTAGCTCAAACACCACCAATATCTTGAACTGTATTTAAAGTATGATCATGTTTTACTAAATTTCTTTGTTAGGCTTTTTTGACAAAAACGTTTTTCATTCAAAAATTGTCCTTCCAAACTTATTAATCCATTGAACAAACTTATTCATAAAGGATATAAATACAGCATTGTTGTTAAATCTTTACTTCTGGTTTTTGTTGGCAAAAATATTGATCTTCTCCTAAATGCTTTACACCATAAATAAATTTAAACAATTTTTCATATTGGCAGTATTTGGCATTGCACAATATTATGTTCTTTTTTCATAATTGATGATGTTGTTATACCAAATCTATTTAGAAGTATTTCAATTGAAATTTCATATTTAAGAAGGCTTGATATCATAGTCAACGGAAATTATGTCCTTAGCTAGCTTTCAGTAACTGCGAGCATTTGTCCGGACAGTACCTGTGTGTATTGTCTTCATGTTTTATGTACTTCATTGTAAGGGTACTCGTCTTGATAAGTTGGACTTTTTTCTAGTTTGATTTTTACTGTGAGTCTTTTTGTGTATTTATTTTTAGCCATTCACCACACATAGGGGAAGTTTTGGATCAAAGAAAACGAGTTTAACCCCGCCGCAATTTTTGCGCCTGTCCCAAGTCAGGAATATTTTGGTCATTGGCTTGTCCTTGTCTTCTTGTAAAATTTTAGTTTCTTGATATTTGGGTTATTGGATGCGGTTTGTTTCCATTGATTTATTCATTTTTTTTTACATTTCGGGGCCATTTAGGGCTTACTATATGGTGTGAGGTTCCTCACTGTGTTGAAGACCATATGGTGACCCCTAGATGTTTTGTTTTTGGTCGTTTTAACCTGGATATGGGATGTTGTCTCCTTGCCATTAACCCCATTTCCTTTGTTTTTCATATTGATAAGGACCAATTTCAACACCAGTTTTGAAGTTGAGACGTCATTTTGTGAATGGCAATCAACGAACAATTTTCAACATCAGTTTTGAAGTCACAACATCAATATCTATTTAAGTCCCACTTGTCAAATTTAACTCAATAATTTGTACAAAATTGATGAAATTGGGAATTTTCAGCATTTTAGATTTGTCCAAATTCAATTTTACAGTGTTTTTAATAGTCATATGTGGCAAATATGGAGGATTTATCTGCAAACATACCAATTTATTGTTCTAACCGATAAAAAGTTATCTTAAAACCACGGTTAGAAAAATTAAGAGTGTTCAATGTGACTGTAAATACCGAAAATTTACCCCTATCCCCAAAAAAATTATGCTTAAAAATCCCCAAAATATGGCTGTCTGTACATATATATGAACAAAACATACTATTTTTTTTTAAAAACTTTCTTTTAAAAGAATGTATTTGGTATATCGTAATATGCAATTTTTAACGCAAAATATCAGTGAAATAGAATATTTTGGGCGATATTAGTGAAATGGGAATTTTCAGCATTTCAGAATTTTATAAAATTAAATGTTGAATTGTTGTATAACTGCTCATAAAGCATGCGCATGATCTTATTGGTGATTTATATTGGAGTATCTGTATATTTTGTGTTTGGAATGATATGTAACTGGACCATAATACAATGTTAAAGCTTTTCAAGCTGAATAAAATGAGATAAATAACTAAATACCGAAGTAACTGTAAAATTATTTTCTGCATATGCACATTTTGACAACTTATGTCTCTTCAGTGCAGATAAAATCTAAACGTTTGGAAGACCATAAACTCAAAGGTGTCCAAAAACTGATAGAGAACAAATACCCAATATGATCTAAATGTAAAGCCAAAATCGGCTAAGGACAGAGCTTTGCATGAGGGAGATACTCCTTAGTTTTTAACAAAATTTACAAAAATTTAGATATTCGAAGGTTCCAAATAGAATCGGCTTTCGGGTCAGCACCGAAGTACTGACAACTGGGTTGCTGAAAACCCTCGGGGACTAACAGCCCACCAGCAGAGGCATCGACCCAGTGGTAACAAATAACTAAATACCGAAGTTACTGTAAATTTATTTTCTGCATTTGCGCCTTTCGACAACTTATGTCTCTTCAGTGCAGATAAAATCTAAACGTTTGGAAGACCATAAACTCTAAGATGTTCAAAAACTGATAGAGAACAAATACCCAATATGATCTAAATGTAAAGCCAAAATCAGCTAAGGACAGAGCTTTGCATGAGGGAGATACTCCTTATTTTTTAACAAAATTTACAAAAATTAAGATATTGCAAGGTTCCAAATAAAATCGGCTTTCGGGTCAGCACCGAGTACTGACTACTGGGCTGGTGAATACCCTCGGAGACTAACAGTCCACCAGCAGAGGCATCGACCAAGTGGTAACAAATAACTAAATACCGAAGTTACTGTAAAATTATTTTCTGCATATGCGCATTTCGACAACTTATGTCTCTTCAGTGCAGATAAAATCAAAACAATTGGAAGACCATAAATTCAAAGCTGTTCAAAAACTGATAGAGAACAAATTACCAAATACGATCTAAATAGAAAGCCAAAATCAGCTAAGGACAGAGCTTTGCATGAGGGAGATACTCCTTCGTTTCAACAAAATTTACAAAAATTAGATATTGCAAGGTTCCAAATAGAATCGGCTTTCGGGTCAGCACCGAAGTACTGACTTCTGGGCTGTCGAATGTTGACAACTTTGATTTTCTCAGAAATAATTCCTTTATAAGTAATTCCCATCAGAAAATTTCTGTTTTCCTTAGTGCTCAGTACAACTGGGAATTGAGAACCAGTAAATGTCCATACCGGGGTCAGTCTACTAAAAGTCCAAATTAGGGAGTACAGATCATGAACCTGGATATGGTCTATTCGTATTAGTTGCAAAGAAAATGTTATGTACTTTCATTTCATCCCCACTTTTCATAACCCTTTAGAAATACTACGGCTTCATTCCTTGTATGGCACTCGGTGGATGTCCTTAGTTCCGGATTTGGATTCCTATTTCGATATTTTTGGTATTGAATGCTACTTTGTTTACAAGTTTTTGATTATGGCTTTCCATATTATTTGACTTTAATGTTGCTGATGAGAGGCTACTCCTTGAAACACGTGTACAGCATAACTAAATTTACTGTTCATATTTGCAACTTTGTTATTTTTGTAATTTGAACCTCTCAGACATAAGATCAGGCAAAAATATTCAAAGATCTGTTTTATTTGTCTATTTTAAAGTGATAGTTTGGTCATTCAAAACATATGAACATTATATTAATATGCTGGATTTTAAAGAAAGGACATTAAAAGACTTAAAACAACTGCAAGAATCATGAAATGACAAACATACTGGCTCTTTGTTGAAGGCCTCATGGTGACTTCAAGATGAAGAACAACAATAAAAGCGTTGTTCCTTTGCTTTTTTTTACCATGTATTTGTAGAGACTTTGTCTCATGTGCATTTACTCCATAGCCTTTCATTCACCATCCTAAGGACCATTGAACTTACACAATTTTGAGAAATATCTTGAAATTTACGTCAACATTTCGAAGGAGTGGGGTAGGATTTTTTAAATTTTTATAACCTATTTGGTTTAGAAATGGTGTGAGATATATTTGTAAAGCTTATACCATAAGCTATGATTCTATACCATTTTTTCATAACTTAGAGATACCAATCACCAGTTTGAAGCAATTGAAATAAAAACTTTTATCAAAAACGAAATTTTCCCAAATTTCGTTGGGTGGGTCTAAAATAGGGAACTGTTCCAACATTGCGTGCAGGTTATGATCAGGTTAACATGTTTAATTTTGTAGAGGGGTTATAGAAGGACTGAAGAATGAGGGTGGGTTTCATAAGTGAGGGTGCAGCCCATATACTATATCTTTATATCTGTAAGACTAGATTTGCATGTTGTTTCTATCAAACGATAAACTCCATTTTTCCTGTTTGGAGATCATACCCTTTATTGCGTTTGAATTACTCAATTTTCTTTTTTTCCATTGTAGATGTCATTTTGTATCGTCGTTTTATGATTAAGTAACCATATATTTTAATTTGAAATGTTAAGTTGCAAGGAATGAAGTGTCTTTCACAATAAATTAATTAAGAATTTAATCTATAAAATCAAATAAAAATATTTGTTATTGTGTAGTATTATTAAAATCATCTGCAATTAGTACTCAATAAACAATGAAATGATATGGAATAAATGCAAATGAGACAAAGTCTTAGCAAATACATGGTAATCCCAAGCAATGGAACAAAGCTTTTATTTTTGTTCTTCATCTTTAATGGAAAAAAAAATGAAAGGGTATGGAATGAATGAACAAGTGAGAAAAACGCACACGATACATAGAAAACTCCAGTTTATCATGGACAGGGCTCTTAATCCTGTCCTGAAGTATTAATTGGAATAGCTTTGTCGAGCTTTAAGATTATTGTTTTTGTTCCTTTGTTTGTTTTAGATCAAAGAATTAAGTAACTTTCGTTTGCATTATATCAATATTTGTGCCAGATTATTGTAGACTCAGAAGAAACAATAAAGGCCAGATGAACATATGCCAATGTTCAGTACAGTACGGATAAGGCAGTTATTACGAGTGGCAATTTAGGGGAAGGACTACAGATGAAGGATAGCGATGTTGACATGATTGTTGTAATGAAACAAATAAAAGTTTATAAAGATTTTGCAAATATTCCATGGAATCCACACGAAACATACTTTACCATTGTAACGGAAAAAAAACAAAGATCGGCTTTGTCAAGTTATTACTTGTGCATTGCAACAATGATATTGTGATAAGTTTATGTGTCGAGTTCAAAGGAGGTTTATATTTATCTTATAATATTCTGAAGACGAAGATGAACAGATTAGCTAAAGATGACATCATACAATCTTACTTTTCAGATGTAAATCATGGTCCTTGCATCTCCGACAAACGCGGAAATTTTGATAAAGCCCTTTGTGTACACAGTAAATCTTTGATGAACCAAGCAGCTCAATGGATATCAAGGCCAAACCAATCATGGCCAACCGATGACGTAAAATCAAAGATAATAGACCATTGCGTACTTTTTGTCCCTGTTGGCGTCAAGGGTTCACCTGATGGGGAAATAGAATAGCGTATATCATTTTCCGTGGGCGAGAAACTGCTCATAAATTCATACACAACTCTTATGCTATTCTTTGATGAAGATTCTTCTAAAAGACATCATAAATAAAAATGAAACCTGTAGAGATTTTCTTTGTTCCTATCATGTGAAAAATATTATGTTCTGGGTGTCAGCAGAAGTTTCGTTATCACAATGGAAACCAGAAAATATTATTGTTTGTTTTATGAGATGTTCAAGACGGTTGCTATATTGTGTTGAATATTCGTATTGTCCACATTACTTCATCCCTGGGAAAAATATGTTTGAAATAAAATAGACAGACAAAATCGTAAACAGTTACTGCAGAACTTACAAAAATTGCATAATTTCGGATGGCAATGTATTTTCCTTTCTCAACAGCTAACGGATTTTTTTAATTATAAAGTCACCATCCTAACAAAGGCTCAATTGTTTATTGATCAACTCAATTGTTCTTTAGCATTACAATTACATCCATCCATTAAAAATTACCACAGAGCCGTGAAAATGATCACGTCGTACAGCTCACAAAAGAAAAAGCCCCTCAATTACTTTATGCTGTCGCGAATGTATACATATAATGAAGCTGATATGTTTTGTTTCAGCAGTTACAATAAAGACATGCATAAAAAGTATAAACAGTGTCAATCCTACCTGCTACAGAGTATACACCATGATGCTGTCTCTGGCTGGATCCTGTTGGCATCCTCTGTACTACAGGATGGTACAATACAGAACATCGTTGGAAATTTTGTCTTATTCTTTATCTAAATTCTCAAACGAAAAAATATTTGTAGGATCAAAATGTTCAGGTGGACTACGAGAACTTTTAAAGCTTAATACAATGTTTAGAAAGGGATTGATCGGTAATTTAGGATTATTACGAGTAGATAACATCTATTTTATTATGAATTCAAAATTAATGCCAGAAGAACTCCAATGCGGAGTAAGCAGTTTTGGAATACCACCTTTAGTGTTTTTACATTTTCTCCGATTTCTGTGTCATTAGGATCTTCAAAACGATAGACAGTGTAGAATAGATCTTGATGATTGCCTTCTTTTGCGTTCTGTATTATCTCCCCTGAAACTATTGGATATGCCCTTAAGTACTCAGCCTCGAAATAACACTCTGTGAATATTTACTTCTATCATTTCAATGATCTTAAAACGGAACCCAATCTCATCCTTCTCCGCTTCTTTAGGGTTGTTTCCTGGAAACTTGTCATTGCACACATAATTATAGATTGTCCCTTCAATTTTCTATGAATCATGTCGTCACATAACAAAACTAATACTGCATAACAATAAATCGGACAAATTACATATGGAAAATTCCACTAAGTTGCGATTAGATTGATTGATTGATTGATTAGTCAGTTTTTCGTTCAGTGACCAATATTTCAGCTTGATCAGGACGAGAACAAGTTAATCAAATAAAAAAATCATAAGTAAAAGGAGAAAGAGACAAAGGTGGAAGAGGCTATTACGAGTTCTGATTGCCACTGGAGGAAAGGGAGCAGTAGATAGGGCAAACTTTTCTCCGCAAAGAGAAAGGGGAGGTTTGGATACCCATACAGCGGTTTAACCCTACCATTGACTTTTGCTAGTGCGGGTACCAAGTCCGGCTATCCCGAGTTCCTATCGTTATTTGAGTTTGTATCTTGTCTTCATTATTGTTTTTCTTTTGCAGTTCGCTTGTGAATTGTGGCATTTGATTATAGTTTTTGGCCATTGTGGGTGTTTACTGTTGTCTCGCTTTTGTTATTGTACAATTGTTTGCGGGCAGGCTTTCCGTATTATGACCTGATTATCTCGCATAGACAAGGCAATCCCCTATCCTCCTCCTGTGGAGCCGACCGACAGCTCTGTTAACCGACTCGGGTACTGAGAGTTGTGAATACAGATCGATACCAATAAAAAGATAGATAAGATGCCCTCTTGTCCAAGATGCTTTTTTAAATATACTTACATATTTTTTCAGCATTACATCCATTTAACCCTATGAATCATATAATCTGTATTCTAAATAAAACTCAATTTTGAATTACGGCAATTGTATTGAATACTACATTCCACGAGGAAACAACAACCTTATATCTATTTAAAATATCCATTTTCAAGTTTTTATTTCAGTTTAATAAAACTTTCCTCAAATCTAAGTTTACTTTGGACGAGTGTCTTCTTAATATGCAAAGATTTTAAATGTGAAAGCAGTATATGTGAAATTTCACAGGAAAAATCAAAGTTTTTATGACATTCATTAATATTTGAAACTATAGCACCGCTACGCACGCAACAGTATGCATTTAAGTAAAGTTTCATTTAAAATTTTGCTAAAAGGGAAATATCAAACACAAGTTAGACTACAAACAAGAAATTCGAAGACATCTATTGAGGAGAATCTAATGTACTCGGTAAATTCCTCTGCCTATCTGAATCTTCTTCTGATAAGAGTTCGTTGTTGAAAGCTTCATGGTGACTTCAAGATGGAGAACAACAATAAAAGCGTTGTTTCTTTGCTTGTTTTAACATGTATTTGTGGAGACTTCGTCTCATGTACATTAACTCCATATTCTTTCATTCACCATCTGATGTCGGAGATATCGGAGATTTTTTAAGAATATATTTTATATGAAAACAACGGCAGAAGAATACCGGAGGAACAAAGCACAAGATTACACAAATCGAAGTCCAGAGACAAGGCAAAGGCAAGAACACCAGACGACGGAAGACCAAAGACACCACATGCCCACAAAACACACGAACATTATGTATACAACACAAAAAACTTAAGCACTAACAGTGCGAACAAATAATTCTTATCCCGCAGTAAATTCGAAAATGCAACGCATTTTGTTTTCCCATGTATTTTTAAAAACTTTAACTCATATGCATTTTCTCCATATCCCTTCATACTTGCATAAATTTTTTTCTGTGTAAATAGTCATTAAGATAAATTTTATTTGAACAATTATTTTACATTGGATCCTTGTAGTAATCAAGTGACAATTTAGTGTAAAATACATCGGCAAACGAATACCTAAGCAAGAACGAGGATAGGGAAATTCTAAAATCATAAATCCAAAATCACGGCAATTCACAGCGACACGAATTGAGACAGTATGACAAAGACAAAACAAATAAACAAAAAAGAACAAGAACGTCACAAAACTAAAGCACTAGCAGTGTGAACTCCTATAAAAACTGAGGTATCATCAGGTGCTCCGGAAGGGTAAGCATGATCTGCTTCACGCATGGCACCTGTCACACAGCTAGCTAGAATATAGTGTTGCAAGAATTGATACTTTTGTTTCCTCTATCGTAGTCATTACAATCAGTGAACACTTTGCTGTCTGCATAGTTTTCAATCCATTTATGGCCCGAGTTACAATTAATGAAACAGCTTACGTATTCGTCAATTTTCTCGTTTAGTTTTTGTAGCAATTATACTTCTTCTGGAGAAATGCCGACGAACAAGAATTAAAATTGTGAAAACATTTCTGAATCTGATGTAGTTCCTTTGTACAAATCATTTCCAAGTACTAGTCTACATAAAAGAAGAGGCTCTCAAGAGCCTGTATCGCTCACCTGGGTAATGGCCGACACAATAAGTCAAAATAATCCCAACGTTTAACGGTCTCATTTTCAAGTTTGTTGATAGACATTAATGTTATATGATCCAAAATTAAACAATATTCCCCATTGGCAGCTGTTTTTGATGGGGCATAGACCAACTGTCACCCTTCTTGGAGAAGACCATCTAAGGATCATTGTGCCTCACTTTGGTTCCAATTGGCCTAGTATTAGCAGTGGAGATCTTTGAATGATTTCCCATGGGGTTCAAGGTTAAACAATATGCGTGGCCCCGCTGCCTGCCATCATGGATGCTATGCGGACATGTCGGACAAATTGTATGAAGGAGACCAAGTAAGGACCATTGTGATCAAGTATGATTCCAATTGGCCATGTACTTTCATAGGAGAAGATCTTTGAATATGTTTCCCTATATGGTCCAAAGTAAAATACAAAGTAAAAACCACGTTCCCCACTGGCAGCCATCTTGGATATGATGTGGACTTGCCGAACACATTCTTAAAAGGGGCCACCTAAGGACCACTGTGACTAAGTTTGGTTCCTATTGACCCAGTATTTTGAGAGAAGATTTTTGCAATATTGTCCAATTTTCGACAAAGTTCTCCGCTAGTGGCCATCTTGGATGAAGTGCAGACTTGCCGGACACAATTTTTCAACGGGACCACCAAAGGACTATTGTGACCAAATTTGGTTCCAATTGCCGCAGTGGTCTCAGAGAAGATCTTTGCATGCTTTTCCATAGGATCCAATGTTAAAACCGCGTTCCCTGCTTGAGGCCATCTTGGATATGATACGAACTTGCCAGACATATTTTTTTTAAAAGGGGCCACCTAAGGACCATTTTTACCCAGTTTGGTTCCAATTGGCCCAGTAGTTTCAGAGGAGAAGATCTTTAAATTTAGGGTCCATTTTTC
>MJUU01012090.1:100152-149902 GCA_002080025.1 Modiolus philippinarum | reverse complement strand
GCTTTTCGGAAAATGTGCACCCAAAAAGGGTATTAACTACTTATATATTTATCTCAAAATCCATTTTGTAGGAATTATTGTCCTTTGGGCATCAAAATTGTTCATAAAATAAATTTCCAGACTTTTTGAGCACCGCTTGAGATACTAACCTAATTTGTGAGCTTATTTTGATCATTTATAGTTCAAAATATATAGCTTAATCATAATTTTAATGATGAATGAAAGGATATAGTGTAAATGTACATGTGAGACAGTGTCTCTACAAATACACAGTAAAAACAAACAAAGGAACAGCGCTTTTGTTGTTGTTTATGAAGTTTTTTTCTTTTTTTGTGTGTGTTACAATCATTGCAAAGCAGCAGTTTTCATGTCGATCCGACACATCTTATAATGATCTCAGCATTTTAATAAATAATGTTCCCTTATGAAGCCTGAAAACTATTGGTAAGTTTTTGTCTGACCATACTAATTATAGATTATAGAATTATTTTATACTTTATTACATACAGTTATTTTTATTAAGATGATCTCACCAATTAACTTTATAATAATCTATGATAATCTTTAAATATCGTTTTATCCTGCAATGGTAGCTTTTACTTTACAGATAAAGCCCTACGAATATTCCCTTGCTGTATCCTGCACATCTATATCTTGTACACTATATAGGATATCGATTTAAGCCACGCCCACTTCCGGTATTTATGGACAGACAGAAAACCCCAAAATATTCATTTTTTGATTATATTTTCCATGAAATGAAGTTGTTTTATGTATTGCAGGATAAAAACAATATATAATTAGTGTCTCTAGATATCAAATGTATTTGTACTCGGCACGAAACAGATTGAAATGCTCGCCAAAGGCTCGCACGTCAATCTGTTTCTGAGCCTTGTACAAATGCAATCGATATTTAAAGACACTATATATATATTGTCTATTTACACATCTTACACAAATTTAATCCTGTGTAGGAATCACGTATTGTTTTGCCGAGACAAATATTACTGCCTACACGCGCAAGTGCCATGTTAACTTCAAACAAGGAAATAAATTTCCTAATTTCATTTTTATACAACAATGAAAGCGTTAAGTTGTTCTCCGGCTTGGTTTAGCCATGTATTTGTAGAAATTTTATCTTAATTGCATTTACTCCATATTTTGTCATTGACATTCAACTTCAAATTTCTATGACAAGACGTATGCAACGCGTTTACAACTCATACCATCTTGGTATTGTAAGAAAAGTTTAGGTTGACTGGGCGGAGTTACTTAATCGTCATTCAGGATTTGATCATTCCAAAACAGCAATAGGTACAATAGACCAAATGCAGGGTGATCTTTTTAATAGTTCAATAATTGTTTGATTGGTGAATGTTCCCATTTATATCTTGGGGCATTCAAATTACAAACTATTTGTTTTTGAAAGGTGTTCACTATACAAATGACTACATGATCATTAATGATTACTTTGATTGTAATCTTTTTTTTAACACCTAATGTTGGCACTACACTGAAAAAGTAGATTACCCCAGTTCAAAGTTTAAGGCAAACTCCGCCCAGTCAATCTTAAGTTTTATTACAATACTCGTGTTACAGTTGTCAAACAACTCAGCATATTTTCTAACCTGTGGATATGTTTTACAAACATAGAAATAATACAGATTATGTACATTTACTCTAACCCTTTCATTGTTAATTCATCATATAAATACTTTTTACATGGTATAGAGACACACATTTTTCAGAAAAACTCTGAAGCATATACCTCAATCTCCTTCATTCTTTTTAACTTAATAAGTCTATACAGACTTTTTCAAACTAAATAACAAAAAAGGAAAGGTTATTCGAAGATATGTACATATGGACACTGTTTTATTTAAGGAACAGTTTTCCAATGAAGTGGACGGCATACCATTTGTAAAAAATATAATATCTACATCATGTCAAATGGTTGTTCTGTAGTTTGGTATCTATATTACCAATCAAGTACCAGTCCGTCTAAGAAACATGCAAAATGCATTAGGGCAGTGGCACATTGAGAAAAAAAACGCAAAATTTTGATATTTGACTTTAATAAAACAAGCCAAGAAAACTTTATTTTGATAGATAAAAGTTCTGTTTTATTTTGCCTTTTTGAGTTATGAGTGTCCAAATTTAGTTACAATATACAGTGAAAAGTACGGGAAAATTTTCCCGTCATTTTTTCTCCCATTTAAACAGTCAAAACTTATCTCAAGACCTAACACATTTTCGAACATAAAAACTTTATAGGACGAGTTTTTATGACCAAATGAATACATCTAAGCCATAAAATCCAGAATAAAAATTTTTGATGTGCCGCCCACTGCCTGATTCTAAAAAAATTCTTGGAAGAAAACCAATCAATCAAGCAAATTTCCCGATAAGTTTTTTCGGCAATCTGATATTCTTCAACCTTGCATACAGCCTTGCAGGACAACCATGTTTCAATTTACTGAAAACATGTCGATGAAAATTCTTCACAAAATTATTCCAATAATTTATCAACGTTGAAGGCCGCATTGACATTTTTATGATATTTCTACAAATATTATTATAGTAAGTATTTGTTTAAATATTTATATATGTAAACTTACTATAAGTGTTTGTCAACTCTCAACAGAAAAATAATTATCACATATACCACCGTACAGGATTCATAAAACAAATCAAAGCAAGGGGCTCTCAAGGGCCCGTATCGCTCGCCTTTGCCATGGATGACATGGACGAGGGCTCATAGACAGTCCCATAAAGCTTTATATAGATAAAGCCTACTTTCACAGTAACATCGGTATTTTGTTATTACCAGAGGGCAGATGCCACTGCTGGTGGACTGTTAGTCTCCGAAGGTTTTCACAAACCCAGTAGCCAGAACTTCGGCGCTTGTCCGTATTTACCTTTTGCAAAGCCTTGTACGTAGCTGAAATTGGCTTTCTTATTTAGATCATATTGGTGATTTGTTCTCTATCAGTTTTACACCTATTTCGGTTTAAGGATTTCCAAATGTTTTGATTTCATCTGCACAGAAGAGACATAAGTTGTCGAAATGATCATATTCAGAAATTGAATTCACAGTAACTTCAGTATTTTTTATTTAAACTATGTTAATCAACCTTTATGTTATAGAGTCTAAAACATTAATATGCTCTGCTGGCATACATCTTTGTTGAAGTCCAGATTCAATCCAGGGGTAATTTTAAAAGAGTACCATGTAGCACCTTCATGACAAAGTTTTTGAATGACAAGGTAGTTCCTGGGGAAAAAGGAATATTTCTCCATAGTATGAAATGTTCCCGTATGAATATCACCGTTGATTAAGTACAAACATGTCGTGCACCTTTGTTGAATGGGACCAACCAAGTACAACGGTTATAAATGATAACGTAAATACATGATTGCTCTTTACCAAACCCTTTAGTAAGTTTTAGTTTGATTTTTGACCGTAGAGCGACAGTGTCTTATCAGCATCGGCTCTTTAACCTAGCCGGCTATGAAGCCGCAAATACTTTTTGACCAATTCTTCAAAATTGATTTTTTCCCATTCTTTTCTTTTTAAGTTATTGGTCTTAGAGTTGATAGTCTACCTGTAATGCGTTTTATTCGTATGTTAATTTTTAAAGGGAGGTGGGATATAGATTTGACACTGCCGGTTTTGACTTTACCCTGGATTGACCCACTGACAGTGTGACGGGTGCTGTATACAGAGCAGGACATGCTTACCCTTCCGGAGCACCTGATGTCACTCTGTTTTTTGAGAGTTCACACTGTAAGTGCTTTAGTTTTTTGTGTTGTGTATGTAATGTTTGTGTGTTTTGTGGGCATGTGGTGTCTTTGGTCATCCGTCTTCTGGTGTTCTTGTTTTTGCCTTGTCTCTGGACTTTGATTTGTGTAATCTTGTGCTTTGTTCCTTCGGTATTCTACTGCCGCTGTTTTTTAAATCAGTGTCTTTTGTTGGTCGGATTGTAGGGTAGAAATGAGAGAAAAAGAATGAATGGTTGTAACGATAATGATATAAGTGTTGATACTAGCTTTATAAGCAGCTGTGTCTTAACACGTAAGTTGATAATATATGTAAGGTCAGGTCAGTTGTTATTTTCGAATGCCAACAGTGATGAATAATTTTTTAAAGATATTGACATCGGAAAATCTTGCTGGATTCGAACCCTTACCTCTACGGCACCATCCATCAGCCTAGCAGTCACCATCCACACCTCTGAAAAAGGTGTTGGTAAATACGGCGGACTCGAAGATACACCAGGTAGGGTAGATAAGGATATATATGATGGACGTGCAACGCTAAGTGATGGTAAAAGCTCAACATTGGTATAGTCATGTGGTCTGAAAATTAATTATTTAATGATAAACTTAATACGTTTTTTTTAATACAAGATAATACGTTCTTGCAATGTAATTTTTTGTAATAACAAGATAAAGTGTATTGTAATTTAATGATAAACAAAGAGTTCCTTCATATTACACCCCTAAAATAATTCAAAAATACAAATGAGTTGGTACAACTGCTGATGAATCATAGGTCTCTGAGTGCACGATCAGCCAATCTGTTATTTTTGCACTATAGTGAAGTTAGCATCATTAAAATGTGTCGGACTTTATAAACAAAACAATAATAGATTCTTGTATAATTAAATAAAAATGATAACAGGGAACACTTACAATGTCTAAACAACAGAGTTAGATGCCACAATTTACCAAAGGGGCAACTGCACAAGACAAAAAACCTGCAAATCACAAACGATACCCCCGCACAAAGGCAATTCTAGTAGCCGTCTAGGCAAACTGTTATCCGGAAACCATAAAATTTACAAATTTTGCCTTAATCTATGGCAATAACTCTGGAGCACCAAATCTGATCACCGCCAAAATCCAACTTGACCTGTATTTTATGAATAGAAACATTGCCCAAAAATATTAAAACTCTCCCTTGAATCAAACTGAAGTTATAATCCAAAAAATTTACAGATTTTGGCCAAATCAAGGACAACAACTCTGGAACGAAAAATTCTATCATGGTCAAAATCGAACTTGACCTGTATATTATTAATATAAACATTGTCCCAAAGCTTTCCCTTGAATCAAACTGAAGATATCATCCGGAAACCGCAAAATTTTCAGATTTTGCCTAAATCGAACTTGACTTGTATTTTATGAATAGAAACATTCTTCCAAAATATTAAAACATTCCATCGAAGCAAACTCAAGTTATCATCCGGAATCTAATGTATGACGGACGGACCGAAAGACGGACAGACAGACGGACGGACAAGAAAATTCCTATATACCCCGACCTTTTAAGGCGGGGGTATAAAAATAAATAAAAGACAAACGTAAATAACAATAGCTTGGTACCGGTGTCACATACTAGAATTTCCCCCTACTCATTCTTCCCCCCGGAAAAATGAGTATATACTGGTCTTTCCCCCCGGAAAAATGAGTATATACTCAATTTTCTCCCCTAAATTTGATGGGGGGAATTGAGTATATACTAGATTTTCCCCTTTGTCTGAATTCATACTAGAATTTCCCCTCGGTCATGTGCTGAAAAAATTACTGCATATGTTGCAATTGACGTATACATTTCTTTAGAGCCTGTTACATGTACTAATTCCAATCCATTTTTTTCATTTAAATTAATGCGAGAGTAACAAACGATTCATAGCAATTTTCTGTTAAATACGACGACTTAGAAAATGTCCCCTTTCATGCTTTTCCGGGTTCTTATCATTGCTTACGCTTGTCTTTTGCTTTTCTTGGTCAGATCCCTTGTTGCTTGTGGGTATGTGTTTGTGATTTTCGGCCATTTTAAATCTTTTGTTTTCGTGTTATCTGTCCTCTTCAAAATTATACAGCATAAAGCTACTTGACTTTTGCTCAAAAAGATAGCAAGTGGTAAACGACTTAGGTATAACATATCTCTAAATATCTCTGATATAAAACCATTATATTACTGCAGAATTTTGTACCACACAAGTGTATGCAAGGTCATGTACAGAACATTGCCAATTTCGTTCCGATTCGTCAACAAAAGTCACTACAAGTGCAGAATATATTTTAATTGGATTCTAAGTGATACGTATATCTCTTTTGAAACTATTGATAAATAATGAAAGGATACGAAATAAATGCACATGAGACAAATTCACTACAAAAACATGGTAGAACCAAACAATGGAACAACACTTTTATTGTTGTTTTTCATCTTGATGTCCCCATGAGGCCTTCAACATTGACCTTTGCTTATACATCACAGATAGTTCCAGACAGACCCTATCGGTTTGACCGTAAGTCATTGCTGATAGTCGAAGAACACCGAATTCATATTTTGATTAACCGACGGATGCGGGATCATCATCAAACATAGAATTAACTGGCAAAGTGCTCTTACAAACACTGTCATCCGTTGCCCGACAAAAGCACTAGTTCGTACTACGTCCAATAAAGTTTGCACTACAACCATACAAGATTCTATTATTTCTTTACTTCGTTCAGCAAGTTCTTCTCACGTTCATCTGAGTTTCTAGGATTTCGAGAGAACGTAGCAAGAACTTAGTCCAGTGTGATGACGGGGGCATTGGCTTGTGCAACATTTTGGATTCACACACTTTTTTCTTTCTTTTCTTATATTTTTTTTTGATTGATGCCTTCAACAGTTTCCTTGTTTTTTTGGGCTGGCCATTGCACCAACTTCTTATCTGCCTTTCCGTACCGAAAAACCCCAATCGTCACTTGGTCTAAGTAGACGGATGATCGTGAAACTATCCCCAGTATAGCAAAGGCTGGCTCTGTTCATCGTCGTCTGTCATTCTGTTTCCCTACGTGTGTCTCAATCTGGTCGTCCAATGTTGTGACCTAAATGGTGGCATGTTATCAATTGAGAAGTAAAACCCGTTTAGGGCTTCTTACATTAGATCTTTAAGTTTATATTTTTTTAATTTTTAAATCGGTAATACGCAAGTGTTTTCTTGTCGGGCGGAGATAAGCAAGTATCCAAATTCACTTACATCATTTATAAGCAGCTGATTTACATACTTGGTACAGAATTTTTTTTTCGTTTTCCATTACACCACATTTATATATATTTGCACATCAGACACTGTTGAGCTGATTTTCAGAAGTATGAATATACTTGTTATCTTGTTTTATAGGAAAAATGAAAGGATATGGAGTGAATGTACATGTGACAAAAACGCACACGATACATAGAAAACTCCAGTTTATCAAGGACAGGGCTTTTATTCATGTCTTCATCTTTATGCCTTCTTTGTTATTCGTTTTGTCCATTTGATTTACCGTGTTCCTTGCTATCTTGCTTTCTTTGAAGTGTTTCAGGATTAAATGAAAGATATTCGACGTTGTAACCTTATCTGCTACTTGCAAAATAAGGGGGAAATTCTAGTATAGGGGAAAACCTAGTATGTGTATACACATACCAGACTTTCCGTAGGGGGAAAATTCAGTATATACTCATTTTTCCCCGGGGGAAAATCCAGTATATACTAGATTTTCCGGGGGGAAATCTGAGTATATACTCATTTTTCCGGGGGGAAATCCTAGTATGGGGGAAAGACTAGTATGTAACACCGGCACTAAAAAAACAGTGGTAGGGTAAAACCGGTTTTGGGGTACACAAACCTCCTCTTTCTCTGTCCTGTTTCCCTATAGTATAATAAACATATAATAAAAACCCAATACACGTAGACAACTATCGCCATGACCACACTCTTGAAAAGGAAAAGAGACAAACAGAATTTTGAAAATGGGTCAAGTTTTGTAAACCGGATTATCTTTCACGATTGCGTTTTTTCTCTAATTAAGCCACGAAACGAGAGGAAACAACGACAGTAGAATACCGATGTCCAGAGACATTACACAACGACAGTAGAATGCCGAAGTCCAGAGACATTACACAAACGAGAGGAAACAACGACAGTACAATACCGAAGTCCAGAGACATTACACAAACGAGAGGAAACAACGACAGTACAATACCGAAGTCCAGAGTCATTACACAAACGAGAGGAAACAACGACAGTAGAATACCGAAGTCCAGAGACATTACACAGACGAGAGGAAACAACGACAGTAGAATACCGAAGTCCAGAGACATTATACAAACGAGAGGAAACAACAACAGTAGAATACCAAAGTCCAGAGACATTACACAAACGAGAGGAAACAACGACAGTAGAATACCGAAGTCCAGAGACATTACACAAACGAGCGGAAACAACGACAGTAGAATACCGAAGTCCAGAGACATTACACAAACGAGAATAAAGAAAACCAATGACATTATACAACTTTTATACGAAGAAATAAAAACACAACATTAAAAACAAGATCAGAGGTCCCCGAGGATATTCATCAGCCCGATAGTCAGACTTGTCTGACATGAAAATTTTACCTTGCTTGTTATAGAAACCAAACGAATGAAATAAATTTTTGACATAGATTTTGTTTCATGAGATCCTGTGATTAGAAAATCAAACTTTAACTTCGGATTATGGAAAAATGAGGAAAGATTATGCAAATCCAAACGTCGAAAACTTCATAATTAACTATTTTTATGCAACATCGGTATTTTTTGTACTTTTCCAGGAAGAACTCCAATAAAACTGAGTGGTATCAAGTGCTCCAAATTCAAGGGTGAGCATGCTGCTGTCTGTTAACAGCACAGACAACTTCTTATAAAAGTGAAAGGTGTCCTGGTGTTTAATTTTGATCGAACGCTAATACACAAGTCTTCCATAAAATACTAGTACAAAAAAAATAATAACTCATTGTTAATATGTTACTAGTGGGAGTTGAGGTGACGTGCATCTTTCATGGACAATCTTACACATGTTATAGTGAAAATGCCATTCATGGAAAAGCTGTTTTCTAAGATGGCTGTTTGGCATTATTTTTGGTATTAGTTTGTGTTTTTTTTTACGTTGTTTTGGATTATTATATTAATTTTTGGAAGTTTTGAGCTTTGGATTTACATATTTTATAACTGATGACAGTGTCGCAACACTGAATTCGGTTTCATAAGTTATTAGTATTTGATGTTTGGTAATGGCAAATGTTTTAGGCATCAAAAAGTGGATTTCTTTTAAGCTACTATCATTGTAAAATTGAATCTCATAATCGCAAACATGAACAGTTTGTCAAGTACGTAACCTTTTTACGTAAGCATAAATCTACAATTCCTGATAGTAAACTATCTTGCTTTCGGCATGTTGCACTATATATTGATACAAATTGTTCCTCTGTCAGAGTGTTTTTTATGCACAGATCTTCACAATATATTGCGGGGAATAAAAGACCACCGAAATAAATCTATATTAATTTATAGTTTGTTGATACAGTGATCAAGTACTCAAGTAACCCTGAGTGGGAATAAATCATGAACTCACTTATTTTCACATTTACAGCTATTAATATACAGCAAGACATCAAACTAGAGATCCTTATGGTGTTGTTCCGTTCCTTAGTACTAGTATATAAGGTGAAGGTTTTGTGTTTTCTAAAAATGTTTTCTTCACATTCCAAAATTTTGTCTTTCACTGTTATGATTTATTGTGTGACAACGTTTTAATTTCCACTTTTCATTGTGGGAAGTTTTTATATATTTCAGTTCGCAAGAAAAAAAAATAGATGGTCAGCGGACTTTAACATATCTTATACCAGGAGACGAACATTTTTACCAAAAGAATATTTTTCCGAAAACTATATATGATGACACCTAAGAAATTGTTTTGAGTTGGAAAATATGTTAATTATTAGAGTTGGGAAAAGGGAACTATCGCATGAAATTTAGTGTGCACGGAATGTTGGATTACAAAAATTTTGGATTAAATAATTGTAAGTGAATATTAAACGATTAATAATTATAATAATTATTATTGTTAATATCATAACAATAATGATTGTTTTGAGAATATTTGATTCATATTACTTTTCAGAATTCTGACTGTATTACGTCACCTTTTTCACGTGCTTACTGAAATATAAGTTTAACTTAGAAGTTTTTATTTTCTCCTTCTAAACGATGTTTTAGTTTCAATTTTATAAGTTTTCGCTATCAATGGGTTTTATCTAATCAAACAGGGTTGATAATTTGCACATGGATCATATTTCACTTTAAAATACATAAAAAGACGATATAGAAATTTTACAAACTTCCATTAATATTTCCATCTATTTCAAAGAGAAATTTCCATGGAATTTAAAACATATCGCAGTTTCTGTGAAATTAGTTTCTGAATATGCTCATTTCGACAATTAATTCTCTTCAGTGCAGATGAAATCAAAATATTTGGATATTCATAAACCAAAATATGTGTAAAAGCTCTGATAGAGAACAAATTAACAGTAAGATCTAAATATGAAAGCAAAAATCAACTAAGAAGACAGTTTCTTTCATTTTGAACAAAATTCATTAAATTTAGACATTTCAGGCATATAACAAGTTAATATAAAATGAAAGAAAACTCCCGCCAAATTATTGACGTCATATAAATTTTTACATGGATTTTTAAAGTTTAGTCTTGCAAATTGGGCGGAAAAAGTTTTTTAATTGGGCAGAAAATAATGTGCAACTGGGTTTTACTTTTTCAAGGAGCAGGCGGATTTCCTGTGATTTACCAGTAAAAAATTAATGAAACTATCTTAAAAAAAGCAAATGCACTTATATATATTAATATATATTTATATTTATATATATTTATATATTTATATATCAGTAAAATGCAGCTATATTTTGTTTGAAACTGATTGCAATTAATTGTTTAATATTCACATAAGATTTCATTAGTTTTCTAAAATGTTTTTGAAATAATATCTGTCCGTTTTATGCCATTAGACAAGCCACTAAAATTTGCTTTCCCAATTTAATCATTAATAAAAACAACATTTAAGACCAAAGTTAGGACATTTTAACTAAGATGGTCTTGGGACAGCTTCGATGTGCACCCTAAGATATGTCATAAGACAGTCCTAAGATGGTCCTAATTTTCGTCTTAAGATATGTCTTAGGACAAATTTTAGGATACTTTCGATGACACGGCCCCAGAACTATAGTCATATATATGCCGAGTTTCATGTGATTTTTGTTTCAGCTATTTGATATTATCGACGTTTTAAGTGTTTTTTCTTCCAGACTGAGGTTCAAAATATAACATGTATTTGATTAAACAAACAAACGAGTTAAAATTCTTGTCGAACTGCGATAAAAGGTAAAACAAAAAATAATATATACACATATCAAAACATAAAAGATTAAAAAACAAGCAGACAGAGGTAGGGATTGGCCAAGATCATCGACATTAATGTCTTCAAGGGGCCGTGAAAAGAAAACAAAATGGCTGAGAAATGAAATATTACGTCACAAAAATAAATTTGATGTTTATAGTTAAGAGTAATTGTTTATAGGTAAAATAAATTTGACGTTCGTTGTTTAGACGAGTGGAGCCCAATAAGATGAAAAGATGTTCTCAGAGTTCACTGGACCACTTCCGGATCTATACAAAAGATTTATTGATGATGTATTTGGTGCTACCTCCAAAAGTCGACAAGAACTGGAGACATTCATCCATTTTGTGTCGACCTATCATCCAGCTATCAAGTACACTTTCGACATCAGTGAATCTAAACTCTCCTTTCTCGACATTCAATGTATGATTCATGAAAACGTACTATCGACATCAGTTTTTTACAAACCAACCGATGCACACTCTTATTTGGATTATTCTTCCTGTCATCCTTCAAGTTGCAAAGACGCTATTCCTAAATCTCAATTCATGCGGCTTAGACGTATTTGCAGTGATGACAAGGACTTTGAATCACGGTGTGCCCTGATGTCTGAATTTTTCATTAGGAGAGGATATCCTATGGAAGTGATTTCCAGGGCTGTTGACTCTGTTACTACAGGTCGACACAAAATTTATGCTAACACGAACTGCCGCACAGCACTATTTTATTTGATTAAACATACCGTTCTAAGATAGACATCAAATTACGTGCAACCACCGTTTGTATCTTACTTTGTCTTTCAAGCACAGACCAATAAATTAACATTGCCATTCAAATAATATTTAAAAGTAAAATGTTGTAAGATACTGCATATTTACATGTCTATTCAGGCTTAGTTTTGTCCTTAACTATATTTAATATTACTGATTATTCGGATTTCGTTTGGTTTTATGCATTTTAAAAACTTTTTGAAATTTTGGATTGCCTTTGTTTGGGTTCTAGTGCTGCTGATGAGGAAGGAATTTCCGAAATGGCCATACAGCTCATTAAAATTTTTGCAGTTGGAGTTAACATATGTGTTATGGTCTCATGTTCATTTACTCCATATCCTTTCGTAAAATATTACAATCTGTATCCCAAAACTTTAATATGTCGCCAAATTTACTTTATATCAATTTTTATTTTACTTCCAATGCATCTCCGTCCAATTGCAAAACGAAAAAAAAAGAAAAAAAAAGGGAAAAAGAGAAAAAAACAAAAAAAAACCAAAAAAAAACGCCCACTTGAAAAAAAAATGGAAATTAAAAAATCCGCCCAATTGAAATGCGTCCATTTTTAAATGTTTGTTTTTGTTGTTCTATTGCCATATTGTATCAAAATACTAGGTCACAGTTTTCATTCTAATAAAAATTTTCTGAAACTCATACTTCCTAAAGTGGGTTGGCTTGAACAAACGACATACGTGACCATTGGCAAGCGATCGCTAAAATAAGAAGAATTATAGTAAGTGTGCGTAAAAAACCACTTAACCTATCGAAAAAAATACATTTTTCATAAAAATGTATACAGGCTTCCCATGACACATGTCTATTGATCAACCAATGATATATTTTTAAAAAAGTGATATTTTTGGCCCCGTGCCTTCTGGGTATCGGAAATATCTACGTGAAACAAATAATTCCTAACCAAATTATCAATAATATATTAAATTACGCAATTCGTTGTAAGGGTTTATCTTTGGGTGTTTTACGGATCGAAGTCATATAAATCGATTGTTTACATCTAAATGTGTTCTATTGCAACCATATCTGAGACATCCTAAACCTTATATTTTATCAAAATTTGATACGCATATCTGCATTTTATGGATACTGTAAAATTCTTTGAAAAAATGAAAATTAATTCCGACAAAACTGTGTTTAGTTGGGCAGAATGACGCCATTACAACTATGTATTAACAAATCAATTCATATGAAAGCGACCGGAAACTGCCCTTGATTAATAAAATGGTGGTAAATTTTTAAATCTTCATTGTCATTATAGTGTAACAATATAAAAATGTACGAGACAAAAACGTTTCTTTATTGAGAATTATGATATTGAACAAAGTATTTGTATTATATTTTAACGACACAGTGGTTTTCATCTGATGCAAAACAAAAAATCGATCAACGCATTGGATAAAACTCATTGCGGAACTAGTTCCGCAACTCGTTTAATTCTTCTGCATTGTTCGGCACTCGTGGCATTTTTATTGTAATTACACCTACTAAAAGTACCCCTCCACCGTGGTATTTGTCCCATAGTGGTAGTCATATGTGCGCTTTAATGATAATTCGATGTAATTAAACAAATATATCATGAACTTGGGGTATTTGCCAAAAATACAAGTCTTGGGTCTAAATTTCCTTCGCCTTTCAGCCTCTTGAAATTTTACCACCCTCGACTTGTATTTTGGCATATACCCCTCTTTATCATGATATATCTGTTCAATGTTTACGGCGGTCGATTAGTTATAAAGTAAAAATATTTTCACTACGTATGTACAAAAATCAGTAAAAAAGAAAATATGTTATGATGTATATGTACTAGGTATAGAAATATAGAATAATGGAAGTTTTGTTTTTGATACAAGAAATATTGGCGAACAATAATGAACGAGCCCCTTGTGGGTGAATCAATTATTGGAGTCAATATTTCTTGTATCAAAACCAAAACTTCTATGATTCTTTTTATCGGTAATTAACTAAATCATTTATTAATAGAACAAATTTTTGAAAATCAACAAATAGTGAAATTGATTAGTATTGATTAGTAAAAGAATTTGTACGATCCGGTAAGAGTCTCTGTAAGATGTATATTTCTTTGTTTTGTTGATTCTGATTGACAAAGTAGGCGCTGGCAAATTCAGTCGAGCCAGATTATTAATTTCAAAATTTTGCGGGCCAGAATATTTATTTTTATTTTCAATAACATAATCGTATCGTACCAATAAATCTAAAGTCAGATTATTTATATTCTTGGATGTGCAGGCCAGATTATTTATTTCCAACTTTTTCAGGGACAGAATATTTATTTACAAAATCTGCCAGCCCCCCCCNCCCCCCCCCCCCCCCCCCCAATATAATGGTCGTCCTCTTATCATCTAAAAAAATCTATTTGTTTTTAATTTCCAGCTATCCTGCAAACTTTCTATCTTATAAATATAAACCCACATATCGTTCGTAATTTAAGAAAGCTATTACGGTATTTTATCGGGTATGTTTAAGTGTTTGTATATTTTTTAAAATATGATAACAAAAATTCGAGGTGAACTTAAAACTGAACTATTACAAGAAACATGTCTTATTGTGTCTTTAAATATTTTGTAAGGCCTTTAAATATTTTGTAAGGCCAACCAAGTATCGCAATAAGCTTTCGTAGCGAAAGAAAATAAATCAATCAGGATCATATTTATTAAATTCTACACATCTACCGAACAATCTAAAGTGACGAACCGTGTTCGTCCAAATACAACTACCTGATAACGTAATCTACGGAATGAAAAAGTTTAAACAAGAAGAATGAAAACACTGTAATCATGATTTTAAATACAAAATGTTTGTAATGGATAGTTATCAACATTAAGTGTGGACAATATATATACATAATAGGATATTTCTATACATGTGATTATGGTAAGTATCGGAATAAATATATGTACAAAGGTTTATGTTCAAAGCTGGAAAACAGTTGTCACCAAAATATTTTACACTTGATATGTAAGACAAAATAGTATCCTGTGAAATAGCGTCCAGGTGCATTATATTTGTATCGAAAAACCCTACAGAGACCGAAAGTAACCTCTCCAGCGTTTTATTCCGTCCTTGGACTTTATCACAAACCACAATTGTTTGGCCGGTGTCATATAGCCATTCCCCCCCCCATTCTAGTCTTTCCGAGGGAAAATTCTAGATCGATCCTTAATTTCCCCAGGAAAAATAGGCATAATCCAGTTCCCCCTCAACTTTAGAGCGGAAAAACTGGATCAGTCCAGATTTTCCCCTCATCGATCATGTAAGATAGTACTAAGTCCCTCCCCCCAACGTCATCGATAGTATTTGCGACGTTTTCAGCTAGATTCACGTCTTCCCGGATTTGACTACCGACTTTGACATTTTCCTGGATTGACCCACTCACAGTGTGACGGGTGCTGTTAACAGAGGACATGCTTACCCTTCCGGAGCACCTGATGTCACTCTCAGTTTTCACTGGAGTTCACACTGTGAGTGAGTGCCTTTGTACACTGTGAGTGAGTGCCTTTGTTTTAAATGTTCTGATTTCTGTTTCTGTGCTTTGTGTCTGTCTAGCGTCGTTGTTTTGTGTCTGGCGTCATTGTTTTCTGTGTTCTCGTTTTGGCCATGCCTTTGGACTTCGATTTTTGTAAATTTCACTCCTTTATTCCTTCGGAATTCTACTGTCGTTGTTTCGTCATCACATTTTCTTTTTCCTCCCCCATATGGGTAATCTTTCTTTTTCCTCCCCCATATGGGTAATCTGGGTATATGCTACTGAGGTATCAAAAGGAAAGCTTTCAATGTATGTACTGCAAAAACAAATTTTTACTGAAAAAAACAATTATAGATTATCCAACCCTAGCCTTTGTTTTACTAACCCTAAACACAATAAAAAATACATCTATTGTATTACGTTATTTATGTTTGTCTCTTGTTTTCATTATTGTTTTTCTGGTGCAGTTTGCTTGTAAATTGTGGCATGTGATTGTAGTTCCTGGCCATTGTAGGTGTTTGCTGTTTTTCTGTTTTTGTAATCTAAATGGTCAATTCTAATTACCCCTCAATGTGGAACGTATAAGTAATTAAAGGTGGCTAATCAAATTATATGCCTGGTAAGTATAACTACAACTTTTTTTCGTCAGTTGTGTAGCCCCAAAGAACAGAATAATTATATTTTGAACTACTATATACACAAAACAACGGAATTAGAATACCGAAGGAACAAGGGATTTGGCTACTACAAAAATCAAAGTCCAGAGACCTGGCATAAAAGTGAACACAGAACAACAAAAACAGAACATGACATGAGACAGCGACAAAGGAACGACAGTCTGAGCTAAGGAACTAATGGTGGGAACAACCATGAAAATCGGGAGTGACATCAAGTGCTCCGTAAGGATGTCCTGCCCGTCACAATTGAGTAAGTTTCGAGATGAAACATTTCTATTTATGTTTGTCTTGTCCTCTCTTTGTTGAATATATACAAAATTTGTGTAATCAAAATCAGGCGAAAATAAATCAAAATTATTTCTTTAATATATACATATTGTTTTGAAAAAAAAATACCTTGCAAATCAATTGAATATACCTGTATACATTATACAGTCATATTCAAATTAAGGTTTAGCATGGGTGGGGGGGGGATCTACAATATGTACACGTATTCCAGTTTTTCCGAGGGGAGAAATTAGTCCGTGGGCTGGAAACACTTTCCGTGCACCCCCACTTCCGAACCAGACTGTTTTTTTCCAGTCCTTCTATGTCCCCTCTTCAAAATAAAACATGTTAACACGAACATAATCTGCACGCATAGACAGTATAGGGCCAGTTTTATAGTACATCCGAAAAATTATTGTATTTTCGTTTTAACCTAAGTTTCATCTTTTAAGATCCATATTTTTTTACAGATAAGTGATATGTACTGAAATTTGGTATCAAATTAAAGCTTATTTAATATGCTTTACAATTAACACAAGTCTGGGTACTTTACGCCCATTTATGATTACGGGATACAAAAAATCTACCCCTACCACTGCAAAAAATAGCGAAAATGTCGATTTTAGGCTGTCAATTCCTTTCAGATAAACAACCCTCGTCATTTAATCTAGTTTTATGCCTAACTTATCAGTTGTGATACAATGCTGGAAAATAGAACCATTAAAGTCCATAAAATTTTGATTTTCGGTATAAAATTTTTGAAAAATGGAATTTTTCGAAATTTTAAGTTTTTCACAATTTCGACTTTTTGACTTAAAGGTCGTAAAAATCTGAATATATATTTAATAATTGCCGATGCAATAATAATTTATGACATGTTAGCAACAAATTGTACGCAAAAAATTTGGTTTCACACGTATTGTAGGTTCATAAATGTCAAAATTAGCACCCCCTCCTCCTAAAAATTGAGAGAAAATTTGAAATATTCAGGCTCTAAATGATAAAAAGATAATGTTAATGGGAATTCTAGCGTGTATTTCACTAAAAATGACAAGCAGAAGATCATTTAAGTAGATTAAAACTTTTCAAAAGGTCTCTTTTCGACTCTTCTATCCGAAATTGTATGAAAAATGGGAATTTTCGGTTTTTCAGAATTTCTGCTGTTTTGACTTTGAGATGCAAATACTTCATGAAATTGATATATAACTTGAAAATGTTGATTAAATATCGTTTCATCATATCTAAGCAATTAGAATGTATGCTTTTAAGCCTTTTAGACTAACTACAGTCTCATAAATTACAAGCATATTATCCCTTACCACACATATTCAACACAATTTATTTCATTTTATTCAGCTTGAAAAGCTTAAACATTGTATAAAGGTCCAATGACATATCATTTTCAAACACCAAAACACACAGAGCCTCCCATATATCAAAAATAAGATCGTGCGCCTGCTTTGTGGGCAGTTATTCAGCGATTTAACTTTGAATTTCGGAAAATTCTGAAATACTGAAAATTCCCATTTTTTCACGAAAATCGTCCAAAATATTCAATTTTACCCATATTTTGGTGTCAGAATTACATATTATGATGTATCAAATGCATAAGAAGAAAGTAAAACATTAGTATGCTTTGTTCATTTCTATGTACAGACGGTCATATTTTGGAGATTTTTAAGTTTAATTTTGTTGGGGTAGGGGTAAGATTTTCAGTATTAAGAGTCAAATTGAACACTCCTTATTTTTCTAAACAGTGTTTTTAGATAAAACAACGGCAGTAGAATACCGAAGGAACAAAGGGGTGACATTCACAAAAATCGAAGTCTTAAGACAGGGCAAAAACGAGAACACAGAAAACAATGACGTTAAACACAAAAACAATGACGCCAGACAGACACAAAGCACAGAACCAGAAACCACAACATTCAGAACAAAGGCACTCACAGTGTGAACTCCAGTGAAACTGAGAGTGACATCAGGTGCTCCGGAAGGGTAAGCATGTCCTGCTCTGTTAACAGCACCCGTCACACTGTGAGTGATTCAATCCGGGAAAATGTCAAAGTCGGTAGTCAAATCCGGGAAGACGTGAATCTAGCTGAAAATGTCCACTTTCATTTGGGATACTGACACGTCATATCTTTCAATGATGCTATGGTGACGGCCATAGAATTTCTTGAGGGATGAAATTAACAAAGGTTGAACAAATCCCTGACTAAGCAGGGATTAACATATGTATCGGTAAAGACAATAATTGGCATATCTGCAATGCTAAAAATTTCCATTTTTCATCAATTTTGGACAAAATATTGAATTTAAGCTGACAACTGGGATTTGAAATACCAAATCATGATAGTATGCATGCAACTTTGTTATCACTGTGTATCATCGACACCGGAAATTGGGTACCACTGAAGCGACGAGTAGTAAACAACGATACGAACAAGGCTAGAACTTTTGTTATTTTCTCCGATTGACACTTAACTCACATTTTTGTGAAGTGAAGAGCTTATTTTAAGGATGTTTTGCAACGTATCTGATCATACTTTATCATTCCCAATGTACTGTACTGTAGATTTATTTATTTAACCTAAAACGTGCTCGTGGTACCTGTCATTTGAAGCATGTATGTTTTCTTCGCGGCTGATCATCGTTGTTTTGTCATTTATATTTGGGATATGGGAAAAATTAGGAGGCGTTGATCATAATCAATTGATTTTGATTCATAGCATTTGAGGGAATTGCCTCCTTTGGCCGAATTCGCTCAGAATATTTTTTGTCCGATGTACGGCGAATTGGCTTCTAAAACAATTTCAGAGTACGGCGGCTTGCAGATATTGTGTACAGCGAATTGATCCCCGAAAAGTATGTTTACGATCATTTAATTGAAGTGTCCGACAGTAAATGTGAAAACTTATCAAAATTAACAAAACTTCAGCATACAGTTATGGGAATTATCTATGAAAAACTGCGTCATTGCCCGAAAATCGTTCCAATTTTTTTCCTGTTGGCCACTGAATTCAAAATTTTTATATATATGCCAAATGTCTATGCAAATTGTTGAAAGGACGGCTATTATAATCAACACTTGACTGCGTATATCGTTTTGCTATATATGGTTTAAAGATATGTTTGGATTTTCAGTATAGATATTTGAAGGCACACATGAAGAATAGTAGTGCAAACGAACAGTTGAATAACATGTATGACACATGCTGCGTCGTATTTAGCATAAAAGTTCCCATTCCTGTTTTGCCAAACATATTGGTATTTGATTCTGATGAAAGACAACAAAGCCAAATTTAACTATTGAAATCAATGTTTGTTTTGTTGTTATCTGTATTCTGTAATATTGAGGCCAAATTCTTCAAACAAACATGAAATAAATGTGTACCAAGAATAAATCCCATCGTTGTGTAGCAGTTTATTAATAGTATATGCCTCTTACAAAAGCGGATTTATAAAATTGGAATTAAGTCTACAAAAGTATAATAAAGCCTGAGATTTTATAAACGTAAAGAAAATCTCCCAAGCTCTGATTTTGCTGATATATTGCATGCTGTTATTTTCAAGCCCAAAGTTGATTTTCAAAATCTACTATGTACTCTTGCATTCTAAAGATAAAATGTCACAGACAGATCTATGTTGTTTTGATCTTTTTAAGGATTTATATATGGAGAAATATTCTTCCATGAACCAAACTTCACTATTATATAACATCACGGGTTTGGCTAAAGTGTCAAATCACTTACATGATAAATTTACTTGTAATGATTGAAAGTTTTGTAAGCGATTTTTTAAAGAAAATATGACCTTGAGTCCGTTTTTTTTGTTAATTCTTGTATGGCTCTTTTGAAAGTGTCATTATAAAAAATAATATTACCAAGATAATTATATTCTTTAGTCTTATTTAGTTGACATTTGTTTTAAAACAAAGGAGGGGTGGAAATATTGAAAAGTCATGACTTTTGACTTATTAACTGCAAGTTGCCAGTCATAACAATATGTTTCAAGTTTATTTAGGGAATTTTGTAAACCTTCATGTGTACTAGATAGTATAAAAAGGTCATCTGCAAAAGTTAAACTAGCTATTGCAGATTATCAAGTGTAAGAGGATTACATGTCTCATCAAATATTTTATGCAAATCATTGATGAAACAATTAAAAAGAACAGAACTCAAACTGTCTCCTTGTTTCACACCTCTTTCTAATTTAAAGAAGTCAGAAACATTATTTTGAATTTTACAGCAAATGTGTTAAGTTTACACATATCTCTAATATTAGTAAATAATTTCTTTCCTATACCATTGAGCATTAACTTATATATTAAGCCATTATGCCATACTGTGTCGAATGCTTTGCGCAAGTCAACAAAGTAAGCATATATCTTTTCTTTCTTTTTTTTCAAATATTTTAATATAAGGGTTTTTAATATGAATAAACTATCTGTAGATCTATGATTTACCCTGAAGCCAAACTGTTGATCTGCAAATAATGTGTCATAGTGGTTTAATAGTCTGTTATTTAGCGCAGAGCTGAAAAGTTTTGAAAGACAGTTTTGAAGCGAAATTCCTCTATAATTATTAAGATCGTCACCAGACTTAAAACTAACACAACAAAAGATTTTCTCCATTTATTTAGGTAATTCCCAGTGTCTAATATTATATTAAATAATTTAGTAATTGATTTACAAGTAACTATATTTTATTAATTAATTAGAGATAAGGTCTGGTCCTGTACTTTTGCCTAATCTAAGCTTTTTGATACAGGTTTTGATTTCCTTAGTAGTGAAAGGTTTATCTGTTAATTCATTTTCAGCTAGTATATTTTTTTTAGTTTTCTATATGTTTATCCATTTTTTCGCAAAAGGTTTTATTATGGTTTATTATGGTTAATTATGGTTTCCCTTGTGATTGAATATGGTTTGAAAGTTGGTCATAGCTAACAGAATTAAGAGAGTTAACTTTTTGGTTATCTAGCTTTTGAAGAGAATTTAACAACTGCCAATACTGTTTGGGGTCATTTTCTTTCCAATTAGTCAACTTTTCAAATAAAGCTTTCCTAAAGACATATTTCTTTTTCTTTACAATCTTTTTTAATTCTTTTGAATGTTTGAAGAAATTATGTCCAATTTGTAAATTATATGGTTCTTGTCTCATTTTTATTCCATGATCAACCACTGTTTTTTTTAATATCTTGAACTTCTGTATCTGTCCATGGGTTTTTCTTTTTGGTTTCGTTTTTTTTTCTGTATCCAATATATTTACTTGATTTTTTAGCCATATTTTCAAAGATATTAGTTAATTTTTCAGTAGCATTGTCAACGTCATTGTTTTTATTTTCAAATTTAATGTTTTCAAAGATAATAATAATTATATTAAAAGCCATGGAACAGCGCATTATTGTTATATTTTATCTTGAAGTCACTAAGAGACCTCCAACAATTAGCAAAGACTCATACCTCATTGAAAGGTCAAGACATCGGCTTAAGTAGAATTCGTTGCTACATGTATACAAACATTACAATTATTCTTGCTCATTAACGGATGTATAATTGTAAACTAATAATTAAATAACCGGCAAAGTATTCTCACAAATTCCTTAACTGTTTGCTCTACGAAAAAATCATTCAGACAATTACAACATATAATCGAGAACAGGACACTTATCGAGAAAATTGAAAGAAATCAATCAAATGATAGGAAAAAGAAGGGAAACAGGGAATGTGTCAAAGAGACAACGACCCAAAGGGGAGTAATAACAACTCAAAGCCACCATAAGATCTTCAATGAACGGTGAGGAAACCCCATACCCAACGGCAGGTCGGAGTTGGCCCCTAAATAAAGAGTAATCAAGTTCAGCGAAATAAACATCATCCTAGACTACCATAGACATAAAGTGAACTAACTAGAAAACAGACAAGACACACAAAGGCTTAATGAATTTCCTGACTTAGGACAGGCGCAAACCTGCTGCGGCGGGGTTAAACTAGTTTTATTGGGCCCAAACCTTCCCCCTAGCCAATGTGATAAATAACAAACATAAGTAACAACAGTAAAATTCAGTTAGCAACAAGACTTGGTCAATTGTGAAAAATTACACTGAAACAACTAAATATATGGACATAAACATGAAATCACAAAAGACTACTAGCAATTAACTGACATGCCAGCTCCAGACCTATTACCAAACGACAAATAGAATTATGTACCCTCAGTATACAGCTTCCACCACCAAGATCCCTTACCGTGAGGATGTAGGTATATCTCATATAGACATTAAATTTTGATCTATAACAAAGCTAAAATGTAAAGGTTGATAATCCAACCAGCAATTCCTTCGTGAACATGTCAGGCTGAATCATGCATAATTGTTTTTGCAAGGATAAATATAATATGAAGTAAAAGTTATTTGACAATATCGAAACTTCAAAAGTTGTCAGAAGACAACATAGTTCGTCGAGGTATTGACCGATGTCCATGCAGTATTACCTTTTTGTAATTTCAAAATTTTTTTAAAATTTGAAGAAAAAAATGATATGGACTTCTGGAGGTCACTTACTGAAGTACACAATCTAGCACTTAATAACCATCTTGAGAAGCTCTTATCATAAGCAAGTCATATACGAAATATAAACACCAACGGACTTGATAACTATAAGCATGGTTCAACTTTAGCCCCGGTTGAATTCTAGACAACAAAGCCTGTGGTCTACTAGCTAACAAACTGGGCCTGTGGGCCTACTCAATGGCCTGTGGTCGATACAGAGAATTCCTTGATAGAGCCCTGATGCTCACAAATAGGCTAATTAAACAAGTGTATGTTACCCAAAACTTGAAGTCATCCTCCCAGAAGTTCTACGATCGACATCAACATCTGTTTCCGAGATGACAATTGATCTTTCTATTTAAAAGCTTCAGTTTTGTTTCCTCTACCTGACTGGACCTTGATTCCGAATTTGACATGTTCAACACGGCGAATGTCTTACATGAAGAAGAAGATGCTTACTCTACAAGTGCACCTGATATCACCCAATGGTTTTAATTGGGTCCGTGTTGTTCATCTTTGTATGTGTGTGTGTCTTCATTTTTTTCTGTGCCGTACTCATGTTGTTTCTGTCTCTTTGCTTTTCAGATGTTGCCGTTGTCCATGGATTGTTCGTTTCAGATTGACGGTTCGGATCTCACTTACTTGAAAAAATTGCTACATGCATAATATCAGCAAATAAATTTCTAGTTCAACTTTCCCCGCAGTTTGTTCAGATAGTTTTGGATTACATACATAGCTAACATTGCAAGATAGTTTAATGTAAATATTCCTTACAAACGGGTCTAAATATGTTCAGAGTAACATAGAAAATGTCAATAACCGCATTATTTTAGTAACAAGCTGCCGTACACTATGAATGATGTTTTTTGCAATTCGCTGTACAACACTTCACAATTCGCCGTACATCGGACGAAATATATTCTGAGCGAAATCGGCCAAAAGAGACAATTCTCTCAATTGTTATGAATCAAAATCAATTAATAATGATCAACGCCTCCTACTTTTTCCCAAATCCAAAATATAAATGACAAAACAACGATGATCAGCCGCAAAGAAAACACGCATGCTTCAAATGACAAGTACCAGGAGCACGTTTAAGGTTGAACAAATAAATCTACAGTCCATTGGGAATGACAAAGTATGATCACATACGTTGCAAAACATCCTTAAAATAAGCTGTTCAGTTCACAAAAATGTGAGTTAAGTGTCAATCGGAGAAAATAACAAAAGTTCTAGCCTTGTTCGTATCGTTGTTTCCTACTCCTCGCTTCAGTGGTACCCAATTTCCGGTGTCGATGATACACAGTGGTTATATGCAACGCAGAATTTGCGTGTGGTGGTTATTTTTATCTCAACATAGACAAAAAATTGACAAATTGAGAGTTTTGGGGGAAATGTGTTGGGGTAGGGGTAAATTTTTTGGTATTTAGAGACACATTAAACACCCCTTTTTTCTAAACAAATTCTATGGCCGTCACCATGACATCAATTACAGATATGACGTGTCTGTGTCCCAAATGAAAACGGACATTTTCAGCTAAATTTCACGTCTTCACGGATTTGACATAACCGGATTTGACTCAACCCCGGATTGACTCACTGATAGTGTGACGGGTGCCGCTAGCGGAGCAGGACATGCTTACCCTTCCGGAGCACCTGATGTCACTCCCGGTTTTCATGGGAGTTCACACTATGAGTGCCTTAGTTCTTAATGTTATCTTTTTATTTCCGTGCATTGTAGCTGTCTCACGTCCTTGTTTTGTCTTTGTTTTTATCTGTTACCGTTTCTGCTATGTCTTTGGACTTCGATTTTTGTAGTCATCGCTTCCCTTGTTCCTTCGGTATTCTACTGCCGTTGTTTAAGACATCTAATGTATCTCTTAGAACAATTGATTGGCATATCTGCAGATATATTCTACAGATTTGATACATATTGCGATTTAACATTTAGCTATCTATTAAATGTTGAAATGTTGAAAATTCCCATTTTTCATCAATTTTGGGAGAAATATTGAGTTTTAGTCGACCAATGGCTGTTGAAATACCGCATTCTGATGTAATTCATGCATTATTGACAATAATGCATGTTAAGACAATGGTAACATATTTTAAATGACCAAAATTTTATTTTCAAATATACCAAATACAGGCACCTTTGTGAATAATTTCGTTTTTGAATAAGTTTTGTCTTTCTTTTGCCTAATATTATTTTTTAGTAAACAAATATCATTTAAAATAGGTATCAAATGAAAGCATATAATATTGGCATTACAACTATAACAAATAATGGCTGTTTGGAGGTAATATATACATCATATATTAATAAAACTTACCCCTACCCCAACAAATTTACTCTAAAATTGTCAATTTTTTGTCAATTTTTTGTCTATTGTCGCATAAAAATAACCAGAAGACGCAATATGTATGTTGTATAGAATAATGTTGCATAAATTATATTATGATTTTATATTTTACAGTCATTTGTCGACATAAACTCAATATTTTGCCCGAAATTGGTGAAAAATGGGAATTTTCAACATTTCAGAATTGTCCAAAGTCAACTGCGATATCGTTTTATATGCCAAATCTGGAGGATATTTCTGCAACTATGCCAATTGATTGTACCAAGCGACACATTTGGTGTCTTAAAACATTGCTAAGAAAAACAAGGAGGGTTTTATGTGACTCTGATTACAGAAAATCTTACCCTATCCCAACAAATTTTCCCTGAAATTGTCAATTTTTTGTCTATGTTCACATAAAAATAAACAGAACACGCAAAACATGTGTTGTATATGACAATAATGCATGAATTACATCAGAATGTGGTTTTTCAACAACCATTGGTCGACTAAAACTCAATATTTCTCCCAAAATTGATGAAAAATGGGAATTTTCAACATTTCAGTTTTGGTTAATAAAAGGATATGGAGTAAATGCACATGAGACAAAGTCTCTGCAAATACATGGTGAAAAAAAAACAAGCAAAGGAACAACGCTTTTATTGTTGTTCTTCACCTTGAAGTCTATAATTTCATCGTTAAATCGCAATATATGTCAAATGTGTTGAATATATCTGCAGATATGCCATTTAATTGTCCTAAGCAATACATAAGTTGCCTGAAAACATTGTTTACAAAAAAAAAAAAAAAAAAAAAAAAAAACAAGGAGTGTTATATGTGACTCTTAATACCGAAAATGTTACCCCTTCCCCAACAAATTTTTCCCTGAAATTGGTGATTTTTGGTCTATGTTCGCATAAAAATAACCAGAACATGCAAAATGTGTGTTGTATATGACAATGTTGCATGAATTATATCATGAGTTGGTATTTTAACACCCATTGGCTGACTAAAACTCAATATTTCTCCCCAAATTGATGAAAAATGGGAATTTTCATAATTTCAGATTTGTCCATAGTTAACTGTTAAATCGCAATATGTATCAAATCTATAGAATATATCTGCATATATGCCAATCAATTGTTCTAAGAGATACATTAGATGTCTTAAAACATTGTTTAGAAAAAAGGAGTGTTTAATGTGACTCTAAATACCAAAAATCTTACCCCAACACATTTCCCACAAAATTGTCAATGTTGAGATAAAAATAACAACCACACGCTTATTCTGCGTTGCATATAACAAAGTTGCATGAATACTATCATGATTTGGTATTGCAAATCCCAGTTGTCAGCTTAAACTCAATATTTTTTCCAAAACTGATGAAAAATGGAAATTTTTCGCATTTCAGATTTGTCCAAAATTCACTTTTAAATCGTTTTTTGTGGCAAATCTGGAGGATTTATCTGCAGATATACCAATTATTGTCTCAACCGATACATATGTTATCTAAAAACACTGTTTCAAAAAATAAGGAGTGTTCAATTAGACTCTTAATACTGAAAATCTTACCCCTACTCCAACTTAAACTTAAAAATCTCCAAAATATGACCGTCTGTACATATAAATGAACAAAGCATACTAATGTTTTACTTTTTTTGAAAAAGATGCATATGATACATCATAATATGTAATTTTGACACCAAAATATGGGTAAAATTGAATATTTTGGACGATTATCGTGAAAAATGGGAATTTTCAGTATTTCAGAATTTTCCGAAATTCAAAGTTAAATCGCTGAATGACTGCACATAAAGCGGGCGCATGATCTTAGTTTTGATAAATGGGAGGCTCTGTGTGTTTTGGTGTTTGAAAATGATATGCCATTGGACCTTTATACAATGTTTATGCTTTTCAAGCTGAATAAAATGAAATAAATTGTGTTGGATATGTGTGGTAAGGGGTAATATGTTTGTAATTTATGAGACTGTAGTTAGACTAAACGGCTTAAAAGCGTACTTTGCTTAGATATGATGAAACGATATTTAATCAACATTTTGAAGTTATATATCAATTTCATGAAGTATTTGCATCTCAAAGTCAAAACAGCTGAAATGCTGAAAAACGGAAACTTCTCATTTTTCATACAATTTCGGACAGAAGATTCGAAAACAGACCTTTTGAAAAGTTTAAATTTACTTAAATGATCTTCTGGATGTCAGTTTTAGTGAAATACATGCTAGAATTACCATTAAACATTATCTTTTTATCATTTAGAGCCTGAATTAATTTTTAAGGGGAGGGGGTGCCAATTTTGACATTTATGAACCTACAATACGTCTGAAACCAAATTTTTTGCGTACAATTTGTTGCTAACATATTATCAATTATTATTGCATCGGCAATTATTAAATTTATATTCAGATTTTTACGACCCTTAAGTCCATAAGTCGAAATTGTGAAAAAATCTAAAAATTTTATGGACTTTAATGGTTCTATTTTCCAACATTGTATCACAACTGATAAGTTAGGCATAAAAACTAGATCAAACAACAAGGGTTGTTTATCTGAAAGGAATTGACAGCCTAAAATCGACATTTTCGCTATTTTTTGCAGGGGTAGGGGTAGATTTTTTGTATCCCCAGATCATAAAATGGGCGTAAAGAACTTGTGTTTATTGTAAAGCATATTGAATTAGCTTTAATTTGATACCAAATTTCAGTACATATTACTTATCTGTAAAACATTATGGAGCTTAAAAGATGAAACTTAGGTTAAAAGGAAAATACAATAATTTTTCGGGTGTATTATAAAAGTGGCCCTTTTCTGTCTACTCGTGCAGGTTATGTTCGTGTTAACATGTTTTATTTTGAAGAGGGGACATAGAAGGACTGAAAAAAAACGGTCTTGTTTGGAGTGGGGGGGGGGGGGGGAGTTGCATGGAAAGTGTTTCCAGCCCACGGACTATATACATTACCCATCTATAATCACGGCCGTGAACAAGTCAGGTCCGATAACCTCGTCTTATAGTAACAAGACAGTCGCGATACCTTTATCTTTATAGTGTAACGATTTCAAAGATAGTTAATACTTGAGTTTGGAATGTATTTTACATGTATGTCAAAGTTTGTTAAACTGTTTTTAGAGTTATAGTGTAACATTGATTTTAATTTGTATTTTCGAATGACCTAATCTACGTTTTAAATGGTATCAATTTCTTTGAAAAATATTTACATTTATTTTATAGAAAATACTACTCGTTTATGATTACTTGCTTTGTTACTGTTTTCAAAACTAAGTGAAATAAATTGATAAATTATAATACCGAGATATTCTCTCAATCCAATAAGGAAGGTCAAAGAGTCTTGTATGTATATATACATTATATTTCAACAAACAAATAATATTCGAAACATCATTATAAATTCAAAATAGACTTGTCTCTTTGACACATTCCCCGTTTCCCTTTTTTTCCTATTTTAACAAATAAAATCTATATTTGAAGTAAAACAAATACACTATCGGCCAAGTGCGAATCGGTGAAATCATTTTTATAGTCTAAACAATAGATGCGATCCCGATAAAGAAATTATTACTGTAATAAAACAAAAAATGTTTATTACAGTAATAACGATTTTTTTTTCAACAATCGCATATATTGCTTAACTATAATATTCGCAATTAGCCTATAGTGAAATAAATGCCCCGAAAAGCAAGTCGAATAACTCTGCGATATTATAAAACAAAATAGTTTAATAAATAATCGCACATCCGTTAAAAATCTGCCACTGAGTCCTTGAACATTGTCAAAGGCACTTCTATTGGAAATGTATGCAATAAAATTGATGTAAAGGTCCAGAAATTATTTATAAGCATGCGATAGCTCACTCTTTATGGTTGCTAGGACTGATGATAACGTGGGATTTGGAAAATACGTATAAATAAGAATGTCAGGTCAAAACAAACAAAAACTCATAATTTGTCAGACTGGGGGATTTCTGGCCCAAAATTTGCATTGTAGAATATTGAATACAAGTAACAGAGCCTATGGCTTTGAATCACTTTCCATGCACAAACACTTCCATCACGACTTTAATCTATATCTCCTAGATGAACATGGAATTATGTTTTATTTTAGCTTTTTTCGCGTTATTACGCCTCTTTAAAAAAAATTATTATTATTATGAAATATGATACCATTCAAGTAGAATTGATTTTAAATTGAGCTATATTTGGTCTTTTTGGTGTGAAAAATGGGAAGTGTCCTTTTTTAAGAATTATAAAATAGAATTGATATATAGCTTTAAAAGATCGATCCTCAGTTGTTAGACCATGTCGACCTCATATAAATAGCAAAAAAAGATCAATGTATCTACAAGAACTGAAACTTAAAATACATTTAAGAAGTTTTATAGAGGATATGAACATTTGATATCTAAATATGATGCGACTAGTAAACAACTGTTTCTAAGGGCATTCCCACCCTTGTTTTTACGGAGATGTTGTTAAAAATATCAAAAACTGATAAGAAAAGGTCCAGAAAAACTTGGACTCAACTTATAATCTTTACGTAAAAGGGATATTGACAGAATGTTCTTCATGGATTCCGTCAAATGGCTTTGGGATCCAATGACATGAAGATTCTATAGGTATACTGGCCTCTCACTGATACTGCTGATGTCTACTGAAATCCATGATAATTTTTTTACCAAAACGGGAAGTTTTGAATTTGATCTTCTTCCGTAGTGCGACAGTGTTTTACCAGCAGACTAGACTCATTGTTCTAGCCGGTAGTTTAGCGGCGAGGACTCATTGTTCCATCTTTCTAAATTACGACTTGTCTTATTTTGACTATCGTCTTATAGAAGGGTCAAGGCAAACTAAATACCGAAGTAACTGCAAATGTAATAAATATAGATTATTACATGTCATTTTTCATATCACATCCTTTATCAGCCCCAGGTCCTTTTATCAGCTCGAGAGCCGTTAGGCTCGAGGGATGATATATGACCGAGGGCTGATAAAGGGTGTGATGTGAAAAATGACATGTAATGATGTTTTTATCATAAACTTTAACTTTAGAAAAAAATCATTTGAAAAATATTTTGATGACTCTGCTATGTACATTTTTTCCAGCAATCATTAAAATGTAATTGAGAAAGTGAATTCTCAGTAAATAACTGGGACGTCATAGTAGAATTTAAATATCCGTGACGTCATAGTAGAATTTACTTAAAAATATCGAGGTTTTTTTTTTCTCAGTGAACAGTCGCCTGGTTTTTCTTCGTTTCAAAATTACCTACATACCCTACAAATACCAAAAAAAAAAAAAAAAAAAAAAAAAAAAAAAAAAAAAAAAAAAAAAAAAAAAAAAAAAAAAAAAAAAAAAAATGGTAGTGTCCTAGTGAATACGACAATTGCAGAACTTTAAATACCTGTATTATTGTCAACTATATATTTTGTACGCAGTGAAGTTGACATTTTGGCGGAAACGCCCGATCTTGCATGTGATAAAGCCTCCGAGTTGTGACGGAAAGGCATGTGATAAATTCCGGAAGTAAACTTGAAAAAGCTTTATCAACCCGCTCACTGTCCAGTCACATCCTTTCAGTGATTTTCATTATAAAACACATAGTTTATCGTAAGGTAAATAGCTTTTATTTAGTCTGAGTATATGATAAAGGTGGCTATTTCGACAACTTATGTCGTTTCAGCGCAGATCAGTTCAAATAGATGACAATATCTATTGATCGCTATCATTAAATTATATTTTTAGATAACTATTGATTTTTCAATTTACTAAATTGAGTGAACAAACGTAAAATTGCAGTTCTATTTGATAAATGGTACTAGTCTACGCTATAAACGTATGGTGATTTTATAACATTTCATGCTTTCATTGTTCATATATTCGCTAACTGATGATATTGTAATGTTGTCAACATTTTTTAAAACCTTTTCTTCAATTTATACATAAAATTCTCCACTGTGAGCTTATGTATGATGTATAGTCAAGTCAGCAATATTTTAGATGTCATGTTATGCAGATAACGTATTATTTAAAAAAAATAACTTTGTTTCATGTCTTCTGTAGATCGATTTTGAGTTATGATTAATTTTCGATAAAATAAGAATTTGTTGCGTTTACAACGCCTCAAATAGATCGTTTAGCACTGTTTCGTTTAGACATGTGACAAAAGCTGTGACTCACGTTTCACAGCATAATTTTTTTGTATGAATAACAACATATTAATGCCATCAGTAAATATTCTTTGTACAAAATCATAAGATCACTTTTTGAAGGTTATACTATTTAGAGCCTTTATCTTTAGCTATATGAAAAACATGTGTGTAACAATCAAATCCCAGACAACTTAATATCAATATCAAGAAAATGAAGTTTTAATTCATAGGCTTCATAGATTTAGACGGCTACAATGGATCAGGCGGTCGTCAGAGAAACCACTCGCACCAAGTCATCTCCACGGTAACAGAACACAAAATTAGTAACACTGGAATTCAATCAGCATGGAACATTTGCAGTATTGTAGACAGGACAAATATGAACCTATCAATTGTGATTACAATTTGTAAAAGAAATAATGTCCTTGTTTTAGGACTAAAATTCTCAGATAATGTGGTTCGGCTCGTATTTAAGGCCATGCATGGGTTTTGTTTCTAACCTGGCAATTTGTCAAATTAGCTGAACACGATCTGGTTTATTAAGTAGGTGATATATATATTTTTAAAAAAAATTATCTTGTCTGTTTTTCCCAATGTAAAAATGTATGTATTTGAAACAATATATATTAGCCTTAGAATAATTTATTGCTTTTGAGCATCATCTGTGCATTAGTAAACTTATTCCGAAAAATGTGCTCAACTATTTTACATTTTTTTTGTATTTTTAACTTTTAGGTTTATTTCCTATGTCATCCTTATATATCTTTGACTTTGTTTCAGCAGAATTGATCTACTTGGAAATGGGTTCCTCTCTATATGTTACAGGTCTGGAGTGCCTATATTTTTCTATACAGTTGACACTTGAACAGGGATGATTTTTTATCTATGAATCTTATAGTCACATGCTTGAGTTAAAATATAACGGATAGATGTACCTTAACATTAGTTTAATAGGCATTTGTTTACTGCTAAGTATTCATAGCTTCGTAGTAGGTAAGGAAAGCTCTCACTATGAAGATATAGTGTTGTATCGAATATTTTGAATTGATTGCGCCAAATTGCAATACTTGTTCTGCTATAATGATGTATTTGTGTTAGAGAAGGGATTTCATAATTGTTTAGATTTGATTCTCTTTTTGGAATAAAACTGAAATGCGTGGCAGAAAAAAAAGAGTTCTAATTAGCCAAATTTCGTTTAAAAGGACAGATGGTAGGTATTCGTGCAGGAAGATTAGTACACTTAGGGCTCATGATAAAGCCTTGCCCAATGAAAGTGTACATGATTTTCTTCCAATTTTTAAGGATAAACCCCTTTAATTTCTGTCCTTGTATCAAAACTTTTAAAACATTTGATTCTTCTATTTGTCATTCATTACTGAGATACGTTTTCGGACATTTTTGTGTCTATGAAAGTGGTAGACCCGAATACAAATATCTGTCCTAGGCCATGAAAGATCTTGACTTGTCAAGTACCGTATCCAACAACACATATTTCAAGGAAGATCATCATAATGCTGCATTTTTTGATTCATTGATATTTCAGCTGACAATCGGTATTCCACTGGGTAATAATTGTGTTTCCCTACTTTTTGATTCGTTTCTGTTTTCTTATAAGGTCATATATATACAAAGACGTCTGAAGAATGAAAAGAAAACTTTTCTGTTTCAACTTTTGATAAATGGGAGTTACAACAAAACTTCATAACAGAGTTGTCAAGAGCTAAAGGTCATGAAACAATAACAAATCAGGTGGAAACCACCAGAACAATGGTTGACCGCAATGGTCCTGACTTGGTGCAGGAATTTCAGAAGAAATATTGCTTAAACCAGTTTTTGGCGCGCCAAACCTCCCGTTTCATTGCGGTAGTGTCAGGTAGCAACTCAACAGCAAGAGCTATTGAAAGGTCGTAAACAGTAAAAAAAGATCACCCCAGTATTATGTAAAAGAAGAATCTTGAATCGTATTTCGGACTGAAACTTCAAATTTTCCACAGGGGATTGATATCTATTAAAAAACTTTTGTAATGATCCCAAAAGCTGCTTAGTCAGGGATTTGTTCAGCCTTTGTTACTTTCATCCCTTCAGAAATTCTATGGCCGTCACCATGACATCATTGACAGATATGACGTGTCTGTGTCCCAAATGAAAACGGACATTTTCAGCTAAATTTCACGTCTTCACGGATTTGACATAACCGGATTTGACTCAACCCCGGATTGACTCACTGATAGTGTGACGGGTGCCGCTAGCGGAGCAGGACATGCTTACCCTTCCGGAGCACCTGATGTCACTCCCGGTTTTCATGGGAGTTCACACTATGAGTGCCTTAGTTCTTAATGTTATCTTTTTATTTCCGTGCATTGTAGCTGTCTCACGTCCTTGTTTTGTCTTTGTTTTTATCTGTTACCGTTTCTGCCATGTCTTTGGACTTCGATTTTTGTGGTCATCGCTTCCCTTGTTCCTTCGGTATTCTACTGCCGTTGTTTGAGACGGATTATTTGAAACATTGATTAACAAGGCTGTCACGAAGATAACTATTTCAATGAGAAAGTGTGTATAATTTGTGATAGCTCTCGCGTAGCGAATCAACTGTGAAACATACACTCCATAAGCAGGAGAAGCTGGAATATCACTGTCCATGTTAGGGAAATTGATGATTTTGAAATTAAAAGCGTCCCTTTTGTCGTAAATTTTAGTACTGAGATGACCATTTTACTCAAATTCCAGATGCAAGTCGAAGAAAATATAGATCTAGTGGGATCTGTCGTTTCGTTCATCTCTAGTTCTGGTGGATATTTATTTAAAGGGACCCATTAGCAAAAGAAGCTTTATTGATTAATATATCTGTAAGTGAGATTGAAGGATGTATCATCTTCTATTTTATGATTTTCTTGGGGGGGGGGTCCAGAAAAATACAGTCTCGTAAGAATATAAAAACGAGTCTACGAGTAGAGGAGCACAAATACATGTAGTACCCTTTGGTATGCCAACTTGCTGTTGATAAATAACATCTCCAAATGTGAAAAAATATTATCAATTAGAAAATCAGGCATACTGCACACCTGTTTTTCATCATAGCATACTTTTCCTTTCAAATTGTTTTTTAAGGAAAGTGTGGACTAACAACAAAATACTTTATGAAAGGCAGGGCTTTTTGAATGATAAAATGATGATCTTTGTGTGCCCAATAACCCATATTTCAGTGTGTACTTAAATTTATATTGCTCATCAATCTGAAAATCAAAGAAACTATAGGGATTCAAAATAATTCTCATATTGCCTTATAATTCCAATTGTAGATGTAACGCCCAATTTCATTGATTCACGTCACGAAAAAAAGAGAGAAGTTATTTTTTCGATAAACGCTTCTTGCCCATTAATACACTCAGAAACCTGACATAACGTCCTTCAAAATTTATTCAGTTTGTGAGCGAGTCGACTGCGTTGAAACATTGATTAACTCCTCCAAAATTATGTTTCTTCCTATAACATTTCCACCAATGTTAAATTCTATCTGTCTTTTTATTTTTTACACCAGTATCTACCGCGATAGGAATTTTCAAAAAATAAAAATCAAATTTTTATAACTTCTTTGTTTTCATAAATCTGACACCGTTATCAAATCAATGATGCTTGCAAATGTAGCCCTACAACCCACTAAAAAAATACCACATTTCTTGTTTTTATTGATATTATTGCAGTCTCATTTTTCTTCCAGAAGCCAGCCATACTTATCCACAGACAGAAGACCCGACAGAATGATGAATGAAAAGGGACTAAAATAATGCAACAAAAGAAGAAATTAGAAACAGTAAAAAGCTACATTATACGCCGTAGTAAATACATCCTGGCTTTCGTCCTCGTATCAACCTTGTTGTTTTTATTGATTTCCAGATCACGTAAGACTATTATTCAAATAAAGGAATCAGTCCCCGATTATGAGGAGTATACATACGAAAAAATTCTTAGCTTTTTTCATAAAAATTCCGCAATTAATCCCCATCCCTTCAAGTATATTCACAGACCAAGAAAACTTTGTTCCACAAAAAGTAACAAGAAGAGTCCTGAAATAATTATTTTAGTGAAATCAGACGTCACCAATTTTGGTTATCGAATGGGAATCCGATCAACGTGGGGTAACTTTTCAATTACTACTCTGAAGATAGTATTCCTTCTAGGATATTCTTCACCAATACAAATACTGGTGGATAAAGAAAATGCAAAATTTCATGATATTGTACAAGAAGATTTTATTGATGCGTACAGAAATAATACAATAAAAACAATAATGGCGTTTAATTGGGCCGTACGAAATTGTCCTCGAAGCAAATACTTACTCTTCGTCGACGATGATTACTTTATAAATATCAACTCTATAGCCGAATTTCTTCAAGAGAATGCCACATCAAAGTATTTCATTGCCGGTCATAAAGTGGAGAATGCACGGGTGTTTCGCTATGAAGAGTCCCAATGGTTCATGACAAAATCTCAGTACCCATTCCTGCACTATCCACCATATATAAGTGGAGGGGCTATGTTGTTCTCTATGTCAGCTGCAGTGATAGTCCAGAAAGCATTCCCACATGTTAAATACTTATCTATTGACGATGTGTATGTTGGAATTGTTGCATACCTCTTTAGTTTGAAGTTAACTAATGATGACAGATTCTCTTTGACTTTTGTATCCAAAAATTTAGACAACTGCCTAGCTTCACATGACTATGGATCACCAGATAATTTGATACTGGAATGGAGAAAATTCCTTAAGCGGCATGAAAATCGTATAGCAAATATTTATCGAAAACAAATGCAAGATATACTGCAGATTGAAAAATGAGAAATCAAAAAGTACTAAACCGATTATGATGGATTCTTTTTTAAAATGAATGTGAAAAAAGTGCTGATCTCCGTAATTATAAAAAATGCGCTTTCCACAAAAAGAACAGGAGGTTTAGAAAAGGAGAAGTAAGAACGATAAATATCATTAGGAAATTGCAAATAATTAAAAAACCATATCATTCTGAATTAGAAATTGGTGGATGTGGAAAACTGATCGAGGCTTTCAAGAGTTTTCAGCTTTGTATTAAGGGGTATATTCAAATTCGGATTCTGATTTCACATTACAAGCACCCTTGAGTGCAAATCTACTTCATAAAACATATTTTATTGAGTCCATGATAAAATAACCTTTCAATTGCAATACTCATTTATAATACAAATCATTCTAAGTTATTTGTTTTGAAGCCACTAAAACATGAACAATTTTAAGTTTACCAATTTCCCACCTTTTTTATTGACACAGATGTCAATTTTTTATCATAAAAATGTCACCTCGGATAAGGTCAGACATACTTGTATTATATGACATAATTGCAGTTGAATAAGAGGAAGTAACCAGTTTTACTGTAGTAACCTAGCACAGTATCTATAAAAATTAATTTATGAATCACTTTTTAAATAAAGAATGAGAAAATATATGAAATATGGCAACAAAAACGGTTCTGGATATACAGAGCTTTTTTTTTTATCTTGAACGAAATAAACTAAATGCATGTGACTATTTTGTTAATTTGCTCTTGATTTTTTCAAAGTTTGAACATCTCAGTTTGATATCATATCATTGTAAAAGTCTTTATCTTAAATATAAGAAGTCATTTCAACTGTCTTTATTTAGATATGTTTTATTAGGCGCCAAATAATCGTATAATAATCTTGTATATGTATATACAGAAGTCTTCGATGGCTCGAACACCATGGATGTCTCAAACCCTTTTTCTGGTCTATTTTGTTCAAGTTTCAACATAGTTCGACCTCGATTTCTCGAAAACTCCTGTAACTCGAACTGTTTTCATTGGTCCCTTGGGGGTTCGAGCCATCAAAGTTCGACTTTATAATACATGTATGAAATCAAATGTTTTTTCATTGTACTATCAATTAACATACTAGAGAAGACTTTCTAGAGACTTAGTCTAGGTGAAAACCTTGAAATGAAAACAAATTTAAAAACTATCATCACTTCCTAAAATGACGAACAAGTGAAATGCTTTGGTTACTTTTTTAATGCAAAAAATACCGAAGTTGCATAATAACAGTAAATTTTGTTATGCTGTACACGTGTTTCACGTGCTAAAAAGTTCTTGAGCACTGAAGACAAAACTTGAGTAAAATGTTAATATTTGTAGTCTTTCTTGCCTTTTTATTGTTTGCTTTTGGACCTGAATGGGTTATAATTTAAGGGGGTAGACCTGGGTAAGCCTAAAATTTTCCTCTCGTTTAATTTTCTTAATATTTTCAGTATCAAATCTATACATGTTCATGTCGACTTTAAGCAATTTTCAACAATTTTTACCGTCCCGTTTTATGTCTAGTGGTCATCAAAGATACCCTGTTTCCTCATAATATTTGGTCCGTTCTGGACTTGACTGTGGTGTATAAAATTAGCTCTAATTAAATTTGAATTGGATTTAAAATTATTTCAAATGCAAATTTCTGTAGTTTAGACATGTCTGAAGTTCAGCATGTATAATGATAGTAAATTTAAATAGTTTGGACTGAAATACAAGGGTGTTCTGAACAGTATAGGCTGAAATTTTTACTCTATTTTGATCACTATCAAACACGTCTTGTAAAAAATTCTGTCGTTTAATTTTCACCAAAAACTGAGAATAGAAAGAAAACTAGTATACGTAAGATATATTAAAATTTTAGAAAATTCTACCACCGCATTTTTTCTAAATTCAGAATTAACTGGGTAAAAATCTACAAAATTGCTAAATCTTTGCTATAAATTACCTCCCTTTGAAGAAATCCGACTTTTACATCTTTTCATTACCTTTGGACAGCATTGCAAAAATGAAGAGTAAAATGCACTCATTATTAATAACTTGATGTTATGTATTTGTTTTCATGACAAAATGAATATTTATTTGCTGTGTGGAATTTTTTTTTATAATTATAAAATTTTGATCATACCTATTGTAATGTGTAAGTTATGAAAAAGTGAAAAACAGAGTTATCTCCTCCTACCCCAGGTCTACCCCCTTAAGCATTTATAAAATTGTATTGAATTGTATATGTTACTATATGACAAGTATGGAAAAATTAATTGAAGCGATAGTGTTGGCGTTTTTACGAAACAAAGTTACGTTAACAGCAAACAATTTAAACTAATTGATTTTAATTTTAATAATAATCAACCTACTGTAAAACGATAGATGTTCCAAATATGATTTTTATGTTTTTAACAGATAAATTTTGGTCAAGTGTCGTTGCTTTTAATTCATGTTCGTAATGTTTAGGATGTATGAGTGCATATGTTTTTTTTTGTTTTCATTATGTGTCTATATCTTTTGCTTTCATATTTTTATAAATAACATTATTTTTTACATATCTTAGATAAGTCAAAGACTGTTTATCATAACAATTCAGCAACCAGTCACGAGTTATCAGTGAATGAACCATATGAGAATACACAATGGTTTGTGGTAGAATCCATTTTATGGAGCTGCACCTATGAAACAAGCAAAATTAGATTTTTTTGTTGAGGTGCAAGTTCTAAAAAATAAAAAGAAATTAACATATGACTTTATACATTTACTGGACAAGGTTTTATCAAAATATTGGTTTATTTAGAGCTGTTAAGGGTGCATTTGTTAAGTGATTTGTTTAGTATTTTTCATTTATCTACATATGCAGAACCTAAATTCACAGTAATTTCAGTATTTTGTTATGCATCTATGTTTCTTAAAAACATAATATAGTGATTAAAGAACTAACCCATTCAATCAAAAGCTTGGAATATATGAAAGCGGATCACTGTCTATATAGACACCGTTTCTTACACATTTTAAACTATTTTTTTAATTAAAAAAAAATGAAGCATCCATTGTATCAGATATATTTTAAGACGTGTACTTTTCAGAAACTTATAAGAGGGGTTTCTCGTTCACTATCACTTATTTTGTTTTCTTTAACACCAAGATAATATTTTTATTTCCACAAATAGTCTTGTTACATTTTACATCAAGAGCCCAAGCATCTCCCTATTAACCCTGTGAACGAATCATTGTTTAGCTAGGGCAGATATCAATGATGAAATATAATAAACATATATATATTAATCGAATTTAACTACAATTTTATCTCAAAATCGTTAATCTTAAAATTTACAGATTATAAATGTTTTTAATCTTCCTTTATTTTACAAAAATTGCGGACTAAATTATCTTTTATCTTCCATTGAAATAAAAGTTTTTGTGTTGGAACAATAAATTGAAGTAATTTCTATCTAAATATTTTTAATTTGTTTTCATGTAAAAAATCAAAAATGAAAATACATAATTGCTTTAAATTTTGTTTCTCTCTCATTTCTAATAATCTGATCCATTTGTTTTACCAATGGAGTAATAACAAAATTACCGGAGCAGAGGTTTATGAGACAAAAAGACAAATCAGGTGGAAACCACCGGCAAAATTGTCAACCGGTACAGGCATTTCAAAAGAAATGGTGTATTAAACCGGTTTTATAACTAGCCAAACCTCCCCTTCCATTGCCGTAGTGTCCGGTAGTAATTGAACAGCAATTTCCATTGAAAGGTCGTAGACAGTTTATTGTTTGTTTTCCTTTTCTTCAATATGTGTATTATAAAACAATTGTTTTGTTGTCATCGTTCATATTAGGATTCTCCCGCAATCCGGGATTCTCTAACAGTGTTTTGTTTTGACAGAATGTGTAAAAGTGTGTTAAAGGCTTAAAATAACAAATTTTCCAGGACGAATTTTAGTCTAAAATCTTATAGAAGGAATTAATGGTTTCACTCTTTAACCCACAATACTCCATTAGAAATAAGATACTCGTTTTCAAATTTATGTTCACCGGTAACAGCAACACTTTTTATGACAACATTACATATATTGACTGTGTTGTGTCAAGTATTTGGACGCATCAAAATTAGTTACAGTAATTTGATTATAATTTGAAATGAATAAAATACCAGTTTCTACCAAAATGGAGGAGTATCTTTACTATTAGATAATTAATCTTTAATTTAATTTCTTTTATACTAGAGAATAAACTGGAGAAAAATATACCTTTTCCCTTTTCAGCAAGTTTATAACAACCAAAACAACTTCCTGTCGAAACTGAAGATTGGACTATATTTGCCAGGGATACATAATATTAGATTGACATTATTTTTAACCAAATTGAATTAAAATACTGATTATTCATTATCGTTTTATTTTATTTTTGTTTTGTTTTAAAATGTGCGATGTTTTGTTTTACCTGATATTTTATGGCCGAAGCAATTTTTTTTAAATTTTAAGTGAAAAAAATTCACAGAAGAGGATCAAGGTCTGCTTGTACAAATGTAACACGTAGATGAGTGCGTCCATGAAACACATTCTTTATTGTTCTATTATTGTGCTGAGATGCATAAAACTTTACAGAAAATATACCATGAAATATAATCCTAACAATATACATGAACAAGTATTGAATTGAATTGAAATACCACTTTATATAATAGTCATATTTTCATGTAATTTATATCATTTGTGTTATATTTGTACTAAAAAAATGTGACTGACGCGTCTGTTATAGTGATTTATATTCACAAAAGATAAACAAGCCTTAATCTCAGCCAGCGATTGAATGAACGTAGCTATGAATTCAAGCTAGGATTACCATAATGGCAGTGAAATAGTAATGAAAAATAAAATGCAAACATCTGTGAATATGCAGTGTTTACAATGCAATACACACTGAAAAATCCAAATCTTTGGATATCACTTTCGTTTTTTATGGAAGTTCATCCAAGTCAGCAATGATTTGATTTTCTGGCTAGGGCTATTGTTTGTTGTAAAATGGAGTGTTTTATAGATAAAACAGCCTATCGACTGTATGTTTCATCATTGCATAAATTGTCCTTTTACTAGCATTTTTAGTGAAGCAATCCTTGCCTTTTGTTGTTCTCAGTTTTAGAAACTGCATGAATGTCCCTGAAGCAATAATATTTCTAATACTGGTGCACAAACAACTGTACGATGCACCTACGATAGTTGCTATTTGACCTCAAATCAGTTTAGTGTTTTGAAATTAATTTGATATAAAATCCCTTTACTATATCGTATCTATTATTTGTTATTCGGGAATCTTCAAAGGGGATACGAATTTATATTCTCTGTCTGTGTTTTATGTCCCTTGAGCCGTAAGGCAATGGCTCAGGGGATATAGGGCACAGACGGGGAGCATGAACCCGTATCCCCCGTGAAACCAGAAAGACTTTTATATGCAGCTTAAAAAGTGCTTCCTTTTTCCTTTCTTGTTTGTTGGACCTATTCCTTTATATTGATAAAATCAAATACTATGACAATCATGATGATTTTGACTTTCCAATAGTGTATCTCCCATAATTTGATCAGTTATATTCTTATATCTCCGGCATACGGCTTTAAAATATCACAGCTCAGTAGCTTCTGTCGTGTTTGTAGTTTGAACAGCGATTTTGTCAAAAGAGCAAAATTACTGTCTCAAAAACCTTTAAAAACAGATTTTTTCAACCACTATACTGATGTTGTTACTATAGAAATTTTTACCGTCGTCACCAATATATATGTTTCCATTTGGCAAAAGAGAATTGACTTTAAAGTAGATCCAGAGTTTATTAACGAACTGACAAAGAACCTGAATTTCAATTGTGACAGGTGTCACGTGTGGAGCAAATCATGCTTGCCCTTCTGGAGCATATGATGATACCTCCGAATTTTGTGGGATTCACACGGCTAGTGCTTTGGTTTTGTGACGCTCTGGTTCATTTTTGTTTCTTCATTTTTGTCTTTGTTTTGCTGGTTCAATTCTCATTACAGCTGAATTGCATTGTTTTCAGATTTTTTTAATTTAGAATTTCCCCTTTAGTGAATAATATCAAGCATCTTTAGTGAAAAATGTTCATAGAAGAGGGATCAAGTTCTGCTTGAACAAATTCATACACGTAGATGAGTACATCAATGAAACACAGCCTTAATTGTGTTGAGATGCAGAAATCATACCATGTAACATAGTACTAACAATATGCATAAACAAGTATTGCATTGAAAAGACAATTTGTAACTTTTTATTATATCTTTGTGTAATTTATATGTTTTTATATTTACATTGTGTTTTATTTTATTAAAATAATTACCGAAGCATTTGTTTGAGTGAGTTATAATCATATACACTGATAACCTTAACCTGAGATATAAATTGTACTACGCCTAGCTTTTTTTGGTTTATGGAAGTTCATAATACAAAATAATGAACTGAAAATTTTGTTATTCTGTACACGTGTTTCAAAAAGTAATTTCTAGTCGAACATGACAAAGTCAGTTGTTTGTTTCTATGTGGAGTTTTCTATCTAAAACGGGAACGGGGAAGGTTCATCTATAGAATATGTATATCATACAATATTTTGTGTTTGTTAAGTTTCATCGTTCCTTACATTGTCCTTTTTGTTGCCTTTAAATGTAGCCATGCATTTGTTTCTTAGATCCCGGAATTCTAAGTTACAGAAAATAAACGATTCTGCCTGAAGCAATAATATTTATACCCTCCCCGCTTTAGCGGGCGGTATATAGTGATATGGTATGAAAAAGAAAGGAAATGGGGTAAATGTCAAGGAGACAAAATCCCATATCCAGGTTAAAACGACCCAAAACAAAGCATTTAGGGGTCACCGTACGGTCTTCAACACAGTGAGGAACCTCACACCATATAGCAAGCCCTAAATGGCCCCAAAAAGGTAAAAAAGTGAATAAATCAATGGAAACAAACCACATCCAATAACCCAAATATCAAGAACTAAAATTTTATAAGAAGACAAGGACAAGCCAATGACCATCATATTCCTGACTTGGGACAGGCGATCGTCCGTCCGCCATAGGGGTACACCCTTTGAGGCGACAATTCATCCTATACCACTTGGTGAAATTCAATGAAATTTTCACAGAATGTTCAGTACATAATGTCATTGTTCACCATAACAAAATTGATTGGGGGCAAAGAGGGGGGGGGGGGCTTTGAACACAGTTTATCTATGTTGCGAATGTTATTCTTGTTACATTTTTGTCATTTGTTTTTTCCTCTTTCATATTGTCTCAAATGTATTACAATTGAATCTAATTTAAAAAAAAATCTTATTTCAAATTTCCCCTTCTCTGCTTCGTTATTCGTTTTTAATGAATGTTAGAAGGTAAAATGTCAAGTTTACATGTATTTATCAAGTAGATTTACAAGTGGATGGAAAGATTGCAACTTTTATAAGCTGATTATGCATTTCTGTGATCAAAAGCGGGACAAACAAGGGAATCTTTTATTAAGATTTGCTCAGTTTTTCTACTTTACTTTTGTTTTCTGTTGTTTCAAGTTATTATTATTGTATTAATTAGGGCTGATATTTTCAGTAAAAAAAAAATAATATACCCACCATTCATGTTTAATCTCCAGAGCTTTAATGCATACTAGTATTCTTTTATGGAAAGGAAATCCCTTGACTTGACGTTCTCGACTCATTCCTGGATATGGGTCGTTCGTCAAGGATTTCCATTTTCTTCTGTTTTGGGCTAGCTTGTCAATCTGCCCCCATGTTTTCAACTGTTGTTTACCCTCCTTTTCTCTAGATCTTCTCCAGGAGCTCTTTGGTCGACCTTGCTTTCTTTGTCTTTTAAGGTTCCTCTTCAATGCCCTGTTTACAATCGCGTTTTTTGACTTTCCATATCCAGGTCTATCTCTTTTCTTAATCTATATATCTTTTTGAATCTGGTTTCTCCTTGACCATAGTTCTTCGTCAGTCCGCATATCCTACCATTTAATTTTAAGAATGCTTCTCAAATATCTGTTGGTAAATGATTGGAGATTTATTGGTCATCTGGTCTCAGAGGCGTATAGTAGCAAAGATTTTTCGTTCGACCTGAAGATTTTAATTTGGTATTAATTGAAATCTGTGAATTGAAGTCCATATAGGGTATAAGGTCTTAAAAATAATCCTTTATTTTATTTTTATCTGTGCCGCCATCGTTACTATCATTACTAAAATACTACCAAGGTATGAAAATCTTTCTGAATCTTCCAGTTCTTCTGCGTTTACTTTTTAATCTTGTTGAATTTAACCCATTTATATGCATTGTCTTTTTTACTGGTTTATATGTAGTTCGATCTTTTTACCCTGTTATTTTACATACAGTTTTTATTTTTGATTCAAGATCTGCATGTCTATATGAAAAGTGGGGGTGGGAGCAATATCGCCCACAAAGTTCAGGTCTTGAAATCTATTGATCAGATAAAAATGAAAATAGCTTTCTGGATAAACAGGTTTTTGTTTCAGCTATTCAAACAATTTAACGATCATCTTCACTAATAAGAATAAAATAGATGCTTTTATTTCTATAAAATAAATGTATAGCCAGACAATAAAACAAATCTTTTTCAGTGTATCTTGTAACTGCGCCTTAAACATTCCTTGTGCTTATAATATATGTAGTGTCATGTTATTGTGTTAGCAAACTTGACTTCCTGGTTGGTGACTACATGATGAAGAACAACTATTAAAGCACTGTATCATTGCTTTTTTTGTCGATGTATTTGTAGAGGTTTTGTCTCATGCGCATTTGCTCCATATCCCTTCAATGATTTCTGTAATTATTTAAATCGACAGTTAATGCATTTTCAGTGTATTTAAAATCAAAACAATTAGGAAAAAATATGTGATATATAGGGAAAATAATATCTCCCGAAAAAGCAGGAAAAGGCTTTTTATCTTTTGATTCTAAATTATTCAAACCCATCCATCTAAGTACCGGGTGACTGTGTTAGTGATATTTTGAGGACAGAGTATCTACTTGTAAAAATTGTAAATTTTAGCTCTATTTATAGAACCAATTGATACCACGGTGAATTAACTAAGTGCTTTTTAAGAAGAAAAAAATTATCATTATTCAATTGATTACCAAATATGATTAATTAATTTATTTGCTTTACAGTAAAAAAAGAGCCTAATAAAAAGCTGCAGAAAGATTCCCTCACCATTTTACATATATTATTTCATAAAAGTATTTTTTTCATTACTTTGTGGTGTTCAAAAATTGAAGGTATTTGTTTGATAAGCCATAGTTTACATTGTAGATCTTATGAATTTCGTGTTAATTCCATACATTTCACACGGCGTATGAAATCATATGAATTAAAGCCATAATAAATAGGAAGATATGGGAATATGGTAACATATCACCGAAACACTAGCTTCGGTTGATATGCAAGCAAACCAGGCTTACTTATAATTCTACTTTGTATATGTGAACAAGTACAAATGATTAGAAATATCAATATATTGCATTGATCAAAGATTTATATTATTTTAACTTCCATATTTATTGCATTTGTATAATATACGTAGACAAGGTTTCTATCTACATACTTGGGTATACTTTGATGTCAAGTGAAATGGTAAACATATCTTCATCATATAATAAATATAATATATGATTCTATTTATGAAATCACAATCTTCATTGTGATGACGATCTCTGTTTGTTTAGCATTGAAAAATATTCATATGATTAGGGATCGTATTTCAGTAAATAAGTTATTATTTGGTAGAAAGGTAAGTATTTCCAAATAAAAATTAAAGTAGTTTGGGTGTCTTAAACTGAGCATCTCTTTTGTGCATCTAGGCAAAAATTCAATTATTCAGTAAGAATCTTGTCTAAATGATTTTATATGTTAAACATAAATGAACGACAAGTATCAAATTTGTCACATCAGAAGCTTTACGGTCGTCACCACGACTTGACAGACCATTGCAATGTTTCTGTTTCACAAATGAGAACAGATATCTTTGGGTAGATCCTGAGTTTGTTACCGGACTGACTAACACCGACTGTGGACAAAATCAGACTTTTCACCGACAATGTGACGGCTGCCACGCATGGAGCAGATCATGCTTACCTTTCCGGAGCACCTGATTATGCCTCAGTTTTTATAGGGGTTCACACTGCTAGTGCTTTAGTTTTGTGGCGTTTTTTGTTCATTTTTGTTTGTTTGTTATGTCTTTGTCATACTGTCTCAATTCGTGTTGCTGTGAATTGCCGTGATTTTGGATTTATGATTTTAGAATTTCCCCTCTCTTCGTTCTTGCTTCGGTATTCGTTTGCCGATGTATTTGTCTGACTAATACTTCATAATTGCTAAAATACAAAAAAAAATGTATCAAAGGGAGATAATTCTATTCTGAAATACGATGGAATAATTCGAATTTTCTCATTCTGTGAAAAAAATAAGGTAGTTGATCCCTATTTTTGAATGAATTTGTTACAATTTTTAATGAAGGGAAGATATTTTATCAAAACACTTTTATTTTAATTTTTCAAAAAAAAAAAATATGCCCTTGAATGAAAGCACTATTTCAACTATAATTCTATTGTTAATATAGTGCCAAATTTGGCCATTCTTTAGAACTCTGTATCCGTGACACCCAAATTTTATTTTCATATTTTATAGTATATTGCTCAAAGTTTCGTTGTATAAATTTTAAAAAATATTCTTTTTCAGAAACCAAGAAACCCAAGTACCTTAAAAAAATTTAAAACACTTTTTTTCCTGAAGTATGCAACACGCCATATACCGACGTTCTCCCTTGTTCAAATACTTAATATATTATTAGATAAAACCAGTTCTCTCTGGTTTGACATATAGTGTTAATCTTTTAGAGTTATACTTCATTGGTTCAAATGGAATATTTCCTAATTGTCGAATGCTGCTTAGATTTATTTGATTTTTTCCTCAAATGAATAGCTTTTAATTACATTCTTCAATACCTTAATTTTGTTTTATAGTTAAGATTACAGTTAAATGGCCATATGCAGAAGCTAAAATTTACAGCAACTTTGGTATTTTGTTTTTGTTTTACCTTTGTTGTCGTTTGGGGCCGTTGCCTCTGCTGGTGGACAGTTAGCCCCTTCGGGTTATCACCTACCTTCATTACAAAATAAGAAGTTCTAATCAAAACCGATTTTATTTGACAACTACAACGATCTAGATTTTGTAATTTTTTAATAAAATATAGGAGTATCTCTCCCTCGTTCATAGCTCTGTCCTTTCCTAATTAGATCTTCTCCGTCAGATTTTACACATATTTCGGTTTTATGGTCTTTCAAATGTTTTGATTTGATCTGCACTGGAGAAACATAAAATGTCCAAATGGCCATTATTTATTTCGGTGGAGCAGATGTGTGAGGTTATTCACCAGGAAAGTAGTGAGACTTGTATACGAAAATTTTGCCTTTTGATTTAAAGACATTTATCGATTAAAGAAATTTTCAAACTCCTTACAAATACTGATGCTTCAGTCCGTGTGTTGCACTGGATGGCTTTTTTGACACTGGATTTGGCTATTTCTATACTTTTGGTAATTAGTAGCTATTTATGGATTATGGCTTTCCTTATTATTCGATTTTTATGTTGCCGTTGAGAGGGTACTACGGGAAACAAGTGAACAGCATGACAAAATTTATCCCTGGATGTCTTTGTATTTTGAAACCACTGGGTTTTGCTAATGTCCGTAAGTCCCGGAGTATATTCACCAGCCCAGTAGTCAGAGTTGTCTGACTCAATAATTTTAAGTTGCATTTCATAGAAATTAACTGTTTTTTATCAAAATTCAAACACTTTCAAAATACTGAGGACTCATTCCATGAAATGCACTCAGTGGATGTCCTTGGTACTGAATTTGGTTTCCTCTTTCGATGTTTTATGAATATGAATAATTCTTACAGACTTTTATGAGATTTTGACTCCCTATATCATTTTATTATAATGATACAGATGACTCCTTGAATCACGAGTAATTTGCAGATTATCATGCGATCTTTATCTTCTTTTTGTATTTCCAGACTTATATGCTGCATCATTCCATCTTTTTGCTAGTCTGGTTAATGGTCTTCCAAACGTTTTGATTTAATTTGCAATGAAAAGACATATTTTGTCGGAATGGCTATATGCAGAAACTTAAAATTTACACTGAGTAACTTCAGTATTTTGTTATTTAAAACAACAAAATACCAAAATTGTAGTGATGACTGGTGTTACACAAATAATGCAAGTCATCCTTTATATCAATTAAGGACCGATTTAAACGCAACTGTGTCCCACTTTTGGCAAATAAAAACTTCCCAATGATTAATTATACCATATTTTTTTAATATCTAAAGTTTATTTTAGATCTTACACATCAATATGACCTTTGTTCATGGTTTTGAAAGGGATGCAATAGACAAGATAAATAATAACTGTTCCCTTTTCAATGGCTTTTTCTATATAAAGATGATTTACTCTAGTTGAATAATCCTATTTAATAGAAGTATTTTCTTTTGATATATATAGACTGAGGTACAAATACAATTCGGGACTTTTGAGTCGTGTTCACTCCGGAAACAAATCTATTTTTATACAAAAAAATCAATACCTTGAAGAATCACTAATTAATGAACACTGTTGAGCTAAGGGAGATTTATATTTAATCAGTTTGTAGCATTTCAGGTTAATTATTTTTCGTCATTTAAAATTTACTTCAATAATTGTCATGTAGGACAAATTATTAGTTCACTTCAATTTTATAAGTAGTTTGTTTTATTAATTTTGTACATTTGGTTTGGTACATATTTATTTCATAGATCAGGAATCCATTTATCCGTCTCGCAGGTATTTTAGGAGATCATTTTCGCCTTCAATTACATGAGAGTTCCTATCTCGAAAGTCCTGTATTGCACAATATTTGAATTGTAGTTGGAGTTAGCATATGTGTTATTGTCTCATGTTCATTTACTCCATATCATTTTGTAAAATATACAAATACAACAGATATTTTCTCACAAATTTCTCCTGCCTGTAGTGTACAATTCACAATTATAAATTTTTAAGAAATCTCTGTTTTCAGGATTTTCAATGTTGACATAAACTGTCAAATGAAGGATATATACCTTCATTGAAACCATTCTAGATTGACGTCATCAAACATTGGTTAAATCATATGGAATAACGATTAAAATTATCAACCCCCTCTCCCAAATAAAAATTTAACTCCAGAGGTATACCGAAGCAACAAAAGAGGTAAATTACAAAAGTTCAAAGTCAAGGGACATGGCGAAATCGAAAAAAAA
>MJUU01012090.1:70314-100142 GCA_002080025.1 Modiolus philippinarum | reverse complement strand
AAAAAAAACAGATAAACATACAAACATTATCCAAAAAAAAAAAAAAAAAAAAAAAAAAAAAAAAAAAAAAAAAAAAAAAAAAAAAAAAGAAAAAAAAAGAAAAAGAAAACATGATTAATACTCAAAGGTAGAGAGTACACAAAGGGAACTCCCATTAAAACATATTGAGATTTGTGTTCCGCAAAGAAGTACTTTGTTCTTAAGTCTTTGTTAAAATTAACGGTTGATGACACAGGTATGACAGATTATCCTTTTGAATATTTTATCGACAGTCTGTTTTTCCTCTGATTTTCAATTTTCCAGCTTTCTTTCATCTGCTGACGTTCCAGTTTATATTCTGGACTTCTGTTTATCAAATATCAAGTCGATATTGAAAACTGCTGCTTGTAGAATGTATAGTTAATATTCAATATTCTGCAGTTTATACATTTTCTTTATCGTGTTCTTATTATCTGGATATTCTTGAGAAAATACATGCAGGATGTGGCCGTGCTCCACATTTAGCAACTCAAACCGGTGCTAGGGGCCGCCTTCAACTTACTATGAGGTATGAGCATTGCTCATTGTTGAAACCCTAATGGTGACTTGAAGATGAAGAACAACAAAAAAAAAGCGTTGTTCCATTGCTTGGTTTAGTCATGTATTTGTAGAGATGTTGTCTCGTGTGCATTTACACCATATCCTTTCATTGTTCATTTACCGTCCTTACTATAAAGTATGAACATTGTGACACCAAGATGAAGAACATTGCTTGGTTTTTCCAGGTTTTGTCTCAAGTTAATATACTCCGCATCATATCATTGTTAATTTATTAATTGGTGGACAGATTTTTTACACATTTGTGGCAAAAGGTGTTCTCCAATATAGAGTACTTGATCTGACTAGAGGTTACATGTTTTATGGCCTCAATGCTGTCCCTAGTTTGGTTCAATTTGTTGAAACTCTTGTCCTATTGGGTTTACGTTCCCAATATTCTGAATTGTTTTCCTATTACACCATTTTAACAAACAACTAGATCTTTTATATGAAGGTGGGTTGCATGTAATTAGTATAGCGCTATTTTGATGTTAAACGTCTTTCGGTATTATAAAATTAGCGATAAAGCCCAAACATAGAGGGTTGATTTCATAACAACTTGATTTTTTCTATTTACTCAAATTTATAATTTCACTAGAACCAGGTTTGTAGTATTAACGGTGCTGGGGCCGTCTTAGGCTTACTATGGGGTATGGACAGAGGTCATTGTTGAAAGCCTGGTGGTGACTTCAAGATGAAGAATAACAATAAAAGCTTTGTTCCTTTGCATGTTTTTAACCATCTATTTGTAGAGACTTTGTCTAATGTGTATTTACTCGATATCCTTCCATTGTTTATTACAGTTTAATTAACTTACCTTAGCAATAATCTCAGGTGTGCAATGCACATACCATACTAAATTGCAATATACAATATAATTGTATATGCTTATTGCGCCTATCCTAAGTCAGGAAATTTATTAAGCATTTGTGCGTCTTGTCTGTTTTCTAGTTAGTTTACTTTATGTCTACAGGAGTATAGGATGAAGTTTATTTCGCTGAACTTGATTACTCTTTATTTAGGGGCCGACTCCGACCTACCGTTGGTTGTGGGGTTTCCTCACCGTTCATTGAAGATCTTATGGTGGCTTTGAGTTGTTATTACTCCCCTTTGGGTCGTTGTCTCTTTGACACATTCCCCGTTTCCCTTCTTTTTTCTATTATAATAATTGTAGGCAAAATCAATGCCACAAGTAAAAGGTCAACACAATGAACAAAGTATTGATAGCAATACAACTAAACAATCTGACACAAATTTATATTAAGGGTTGCTAACACAATCTTATAAAGTTGCAAACTTATTTTTTTTACAATGCAATAAACCAACAAATTTTTGCGCGCTTTTTATTTTCCCTATCTTTGCGAGCGTGAAAATATCGCGGGAATAAATCTTCGCGAAATATTATCAGCACTAATTTCAAGTACATTAGAAAAATTAAAAACCACTAAAATAGGTTGCTGCGAAACAAAACGCAAAATAGAGTATCCGCAAAAATATGTTCGTTTACATTAATTTTTAAAAATTCTGAATTTAGTATAAGTAATGAGTAACTTCCTTTTGCAATAGGGTCTGTAAGTCTCCTCATGTGACTCACGAGAATCAACGATAAACAGGCAATTCGAAAACGTTTTCCGCCAAAACATGACGTCAGAGGATTGTTACGTTCAAATTTTTGTTTGAAACGTCATATATCTTTGTTTAAAATGTAACTTACGGGTACAATTGTTGATCCCGGAAGTTCCAAAATTGTAGGAGACTTACAGGTCCTATACTTTGTCCATAGCTTCCTCTTAACGCTTTTTGTGACTGATTTTACTTTAAATGCTCTCTATCAGCTCTGTTTTGATTTTTTGGTCTTCAAACTGTTTACTTTTCATCAGCACTGATTACACATAAATGAAAAATGAACGCATATAGAGTAAATGCACGTGAAACAAAGTCTCTAAATACATGGTAAAAGTTATCAATGGAACAACACTTTTCGGAGTTTGGTGCGGCCATCTCAAGCCAGTAAATTAGCGGCAATTTAAGTACCTTCCAACCAATATAACGTAATCTCTTTTCACTGAGTAAAGGGATGTACATTTATTTTCACCGTCTACAATTTTTCAATAGTGATTGCTGTTGAGTTGCTACCGGTCAATACCGCAATGGAAGGGGTTTCAACCTACCATTTCAACCCACGATTTCTTTTGAAATGTCTTTACAAAGTCTGGAACATTACGGTTGACAATTTTACTGATAGTTTTGTAACTGCTTTGTGTTTTTTTTGTCATTTGGATTTCAACTCTTGACAATTTGTTATTACAGAAATTCTGGAGTAGTAAGTGAAAACCGAACCGTCATCCAAAAAGAATTATCCAAGGACAACGGCAACAACGGAAAGAACAAAGAAACAGAGACACAACCTGAGCATAGGAAAGAAAAGAAAAATAAAGACACACACACACACACACACACACACACGAAGATGAACAACACGGACCCAATAAAAAACCATTGATGAGATAAGGTGCACCGGTAGAGTAAGCATCTCTTGCTTATTATAAGACACCCGTCGTGTTGAACATGTCAAATCCAATAGTAAGGCCAAATTCGGCAGCGGAAACAACAATTAAGCTTTTAAAGGGAAAGGTCTGTTGTCATCTGGCAAAGAGATATCCCAAAGCGGTCCATAAAAGGGCGATGTCGACCATAAAACTTCAGGAGGAATGATCTCAAGTTTTGGGTAACTTACCCCTGCTAAAGTAGCCTATATGTGAGCAACCGGGCTGTATTAAGGAAGTCACCGTATTGATCACATGCTCTGGAATAGCGAATGAGCTGGGAGATGTTAACTCCGTATGCTGGCGCTGTTGGGATGTTGCCACAAAGAAAAGGGAAGTTGACTATTTGAAAAGTGAAGTCATCGTGATTGCCGTACAGCTTGTCCTCGTGATTGCCGTACAGCTAAGATTAGAGTCTACTTCTGTTCTGTTGTCAATTTCAAGATGAAGTCAAGGAATGAGGCCGATGTAGTAGTGCCTATAGTATCTTTAATTTCGAGCTTTTTTGGAGAGATCAGATGACGAAAATCACAAAAATGATGGTTGTTTTGTGACGAGATATCATCTATATAACGGAAGCTAAAATTGAAGGATTGAGCCATTTTTTTATCTTTATTTTGAAGAAGCCCTTCGATGAATTCAGCCTCATAAGAGCGGAGAAAGAGATCGGCTAGCAATGGTGCACAGTTTGTGCCCATTGGAATTCCGATAGTCTGTTGAAAAACAAGTCCTCCAAACTGGACAAATATATTGTCGATCAGAATCTCCAACATTTTACTCACTTCTTCCTCAGTCTGTACATTTTTTCTCCGATTCGGAGTCATTTTTCACAAAGTAGGCCTGTTCTCTGCCTACAACAATGTACAAATTTTCGTTCACCGTTCTAAGGTGAGAAACAATAAACCTTTCAGCCTAGATTTTAGTTGTTCATAAGGAATGATAGTGTAAAGTGTGGAGAAGTCGAAAGTTGTAATGCTGCTACAGTGTGATAAGGATCTAGAGTTTAAGATATCAAGTAGATCTTTGGAGTTCTTCAAAATCCACATTTCATTTACGCCGCTTTTTGAAAAGCAAGTATCACAGTATTTTTGAAGGCCCTTTTAAACAGCCGTCAAGATGGATTAGCAACTTAGATATAGGTTTGTAAAAAAAATTGGCAGATCAAGCGATGTATCGTTCTTTGTATGGGTATTTATGTAATTTTGGTACCCAGTACAAAAAGGGAAGATCTGTGTCTTTATCCTTGGTGGAAATCCCGAAGAAAAGCAAAACAGATTTATGGTCCTGTAATATTTCCTCCTTTGACAGAGAAGTAGTTTCGTCATTTGAATTGCCTTTGGAATTATCAATGCCTAGTTTTTTCTTTAAACAATTTATGTAATGATTTTTGCAAATAAAAATGATATATTATTAGGGGCCTTACCGGCAGGAACGACAGCATATTTGTCATGAATGGAGGACAAGTAACTGGTCACATCAGCATTTTTGAAAATTGATGCTTTAGTTCTCATTGTCCCTCGTAGTTGACTAATTCGTTTAAGAATCATTGACCTCACAACCTCCGAAAGGGAATCAATGTCTACATCTTGTTCACGCTTAATCCATTTTCTAGCGAAGTCCTCTACAACATCCATAAGAAGTTTGAAATTTTGTTCCCAGTTGATGGAACGTGGTTTACGGAATTTAGGCCCTTTTGCAAGGACATCACGGAGAGATCCTGTTGTATAACTATTATTGGTTTCTTGAATATAAGGATGGATAATGCTGTAAAAAGTTGTTGAATAACAAATTTCCGGTGTAACTGTGAACTTAATGTCTGCATATGGCCATTTAGATAATTTTATTTCTTCAATGCAGATAAAATATAAACATATGGAAATACATAAACGGAAATCTGCGAAAAAGGCTGCAACGATCTTTAGATTTATGGGATAAGATAAAATTTTCGAACTCAACTGGTTGTATCTATTTCAATTCAATAAATCATATTACCTATTTATTATCATTTAAAAACTTATATTACATATGGTATAAGTTCCTATTAATCTCATTGGCTAATACGCTCACGTGATTTTAAGAATATTCAGTATATTTCAGCGTTGTTTCTAATTTTAGGTATATTGACGCCATGTTTCTATTTATAAGTATATTGACGCTATGTTTCTATATTTAGTTTTATTGAGGCTACATGTGTGGTTGAACTTTCAGACTATTGTTTTTCACTTAGAAAGGTGATATGAAAAAATATTTTGATAAATATTGGGAAACGCTTTACACATTAACAGGAGTTTCCGCCGAGGAAATAAAAGGGGATATTAAAATGTTTTACAGAGCAACCACTGAAATCAATGAAATAAATATTTAAGAGTTGTCACATTCTTTATTGCACACGTCACGTAAACACGCTAATAAAACTTGGCTTAGTTGTTTGTTTTTTTTTATATGCAAATATAACAGCAATCTCGGCATTTATTTATCATATGAGCACCCATGTAACCCATTCTAGAAGATGGCAGATCCAGACCCGCCTTCAAATAAAGGTTTTATTTCTAATTAAATTTCGATGTATTGACACAATTTTCCTCCACAAAAACGTAATGATATACTATAAAACTACATATGTAATATAAAAATGATGGACTTTGTACTCTGTCAATATGTTAAATATGAACCTGTTAGAAATATATTGACCTCGGACTTCGTCCTCGGTCAATATAAACCTAACAGGTCCATATATAACATATTGACCTCGTAAAAAGTCCATAATTGATAAATATTTAGTTGCATTTCGATAAATTAAACTGAAATTTTGGTATTTTTCGATATTTTCTACGAAGGAACATTCCTGACAAAAGTATGTCAGATGTCAGAACAGTTTCACTCAACTCCTCTACCTTCTACCCATCTGGCTTATCAATTGCTTTTATCAATTAACCTTATAGAGCTTACCTTTAATATATTGCAAAATAGAGACTCTAGCAGCTTATCTATTGCTTTTATCAGTTTCCGTTATATATATGATGTTCTTTCATTGAACAATCCTCAATTTAAGGGTAACCTTCATCTTATATACCCAAAAGAACTCGAAATTAAAGAGACCACTGATACACCATCATCAGCATCATACCTTGACATATACCTCTACATTGACAACTCTGGACGTCTGAAAACAAAACTTTACGACAAGCGTGATGATTTCGACTTTCCAATAGTGAACTTCCCGTTTTTGAGCAGTAATATTAATACTTCTCCTGCATATGGCGTGTACATTTCACAACTCATTCGCTATTGCCGTGCCTGTAGATTGTACAGCGATTTTGTCAACAGAGCGAAATTACTGTCTCAAAACTTATAAACTTATACATCAAGGGTATGTTCAGTCACTGTTGCAAATGTCTCTCCAGAGTTTTATGGTCGCCACCACGATTTGACAGACCATTACAATGTTTCTGTTTCACAAATGAGAACAGATATCTTTGGGTAGATCCAGAGTTTGTTACCGGACTGACCAACACCGACTGTGACAAAATCGGACTTTTCACCGGCAGTATGACGGGTGCCACGCGTGGAGCAGATCATGCTTACCCTTCCGGAGCACCTGTTGATACCTCAGTTTTTATAGGGATTCACACAGCTAGTGCTTTAGTTTTGTGGCGTTTTTGTTCATTTTTGTTTGTTTGTTATGTCTTTGTCATTCTGTCTCAATTCGTGTTGCTGTGAATTGCCGTGATTTTGGATTTATGGTTTTAGAATTTCCCCTTTCCTCGTTCTTGCTTCGGTATTCGTTTGCCGATGTTTCAATTAACCTTATAGAGCTTACCTTTAACATATTGCAAAATAGAGACTCTTAACAGCTTAAAAAGTGTAAAACAATACTTAACTTCTCATTAACTAGCATATCGTTTATGTAACTTATGTATAATTGATTATTGTAATATTGGTGGAACAATGGAAACCATGACGACTAGCCATATGACGACTAGCCATATGAAAATCTCCAATAACATAATGAGCGACGACACAACAGTCTTTACGCTGAAACTGACGGCCTCACAATATGTTTTGTGCACAAAAACGTCAGAAAATCTGAAGTCATGGCTGTCGTTACCGTGTACACTATAGGTCCGCTCAGATCATGAATTGTCATATTAGAATCGAAATAATTCATGTTCGCCGGTGGTTTGTAGTAAATTTACATATGAGTGTCCATCATTTTCGTTTATTTTACCCTTCGCTCCGATACGCTACGCTCTGGGTAAAATATCAACGAAAATAATGGCCACCCATATGTAAACCTCCAACAAACCACCTGCGCCCATGAATTATTTCTTAGACGATCCGTCTTTTAAACAACAACCCATTATGAATATGAAATCAGTTGTAGTTTTTATGATGTGAATTATTTGTTCGCATTTAAGGTAATGTCGTCACATCTATTGTGAGGTAAAACTGTACGTCTTAAAATAATTATGGACCAGGCTAAAATCGTATTAAATGTTTATTTGATATCACAAATCTGTAAATAAAGGGAATGCATTGATACCTGACATTTATATGCAATAAATACTAATCAACAAAAGAAACAATACACGTATATCACCAAAAATGATACTTTATGTTCAGACAGAAAATAATAACTCAATAAAATGTATTTCTTTCGTATGTAAGTAGTAACAATATGCTCCAAAATGTCGCTTACAATTCTTGAACCATAGGTAGTCAAGGTTAAGGTCATAATCCTTCATTTCTTTTTCCATACGTCAGTATCAAGTATGTCGATAAATTGTCACCATTTCGCCCCGACTGACTTGTTGTGACTACCACATATTCCTCTGACCCCAATTTCTAAATTCATCTCATAGATGTACATGTAAAACCGATTTTCTTTGTCTTTACGTTCAGTCATCTAACGGGACCTGTTAACATTTATTATTTTGGTGAGCTTGTTGCCTTGGATGAATCATTTGTCTTAAGTTTGTTATTCATAAAAAACAATGATTTATGAGAGCAAAAATTGACGTTGGTACTTTGAACTTGCCAAGTTCTTGTTCACGTTAGCAAGGCAATTTGTTTACATGGTACAGTGTTCCAATTATTAACATCAATCAGCGGAGAGCTCGACTATCGGATGAACAAATACCATTCCGGATTTTTATCTTTCATCGTATGGGTTTCGAAATCGGTTTGAAAATGGAATAAACAAACGGTTTTTAAGTGAATAAATAATTACACTAAAATAGAAACTAAAAATATTAAACTTTAAAATGTTTACACAAAATTAACTGTGTATCGTTCCTTTTGTTGACCAGTATACATATCTCAACAAAATTATTAGTAGCACACAGAGTTAATAAATTTAATAGACTGAAGAAGTAAAAGAGATGGCCAAACCTAACAACGAGCTTGAATCTAAAGACCTAAGCAACCTATAATGACAATATTTCCATACTGAAAGAGTGCTGCACGTACGAAAATCTCTAGAGACGAGTAAGCTTGCTTACTAGACAGAGGTAGTAATCCTTTCCTTTACCCAACATACAAATCATACCCTGGTTTCTCTAGGTAAATACAATCTTTCTTTTCTTGTTCTCTATCAGTTTTTTAACTGTTTGATTTTATGGTCTTCCAAACGTTTAGATTTTATCTGCACTGAAGAGACATAAGTTGTCGAAATGCGCATATCCAGAAACTAAATTCACAGTTACTTCAGTATTTTGTTATTCTTTTCATTTATTTAAATACAAATTTAATGAACATTTTGTCGTTATGCAAAATTATAGACTCGTTTATGAATTATACTTTTTTTAAAAAAGCATTAACAACTATCATACATGTATTAATATTAGATAGATTTTTGTACAATGCTTCACTGAATATCTATCTTTTAAGTTAAAATCTATTTTCCAAACTCAAGAATGTTGCTCGATAAACTATGCTGCAAATAAGAAGTTTTCGTAGAAATGTTATAATGTTTTGAAATATCGTAAACCAAATGAAAATACCAAAGCAATAGCAATAGGAACTAATATAAACTAATGGTGTATTATTGGATGTTATTACAGATTTAAAAAAAATAATATTCCCGTTGGATTCGACATGAGTAGGTTTCATTTTTTATATAAAAAAAACAAAAAAAAAAAAAAAAAAAAAAAAAACCACTTGGAAAACCTTGTACATACATCACGAAAAGAAACAGAAATAACCGTATATTACAATATCTTATCACAAATGGTTTCATACGGTAAGATCCAATTAGATCCCAATAATATGATCCTGGCCACAACTTCGTCTTTTTATTTTAACATATAAAACATATTTGTCAATTAAAAATGTAAGTAATATGAGCAAATCCGTATATACATAGAACTGTATACATACACAGCATGAGAAATTGTCTTACACTGACCACCAGTAAATGTCTTGACATAAGAATCTTTTCTCTCAGTTCTCGGGACAGGTACAATTTTGTGTCTTCTTTCTGTGACACAAAGTATTTACGGCTTTCTAGCTAGATATGCAACTTTAGCTTGACTGAAAATTAAATAAAAAATTTGTAATAGTAGCATTCTGTATAATTCAGCTACGTTAACCGGGATAAATTCCCGTATTCCAAGATTATCAAATATTTTTTTTCAAGCCTATCTAAAAGCATTCCTTTCTTTTAGTTGCTCATGCGAAAAATTCTTGTAGCTGAGATTGGTTTTAAATCAAACGAACAGGTTTTAAAAAAAGAAAACATTGCAGATGGTCACAAAGTGTATATGTGCAAAGTCACTGTGTGTCTGTCGGATTATATGCAAGTCACTGTGTGTCTGTCGGATTATATATTCTAATCCTTCGCATGTGACTAAGCAAAAAGTCAGACCACAACATTTTTGTTTCATCTAATTATAAAAGAAAAAGTTTTCCTTACTCTTAACATTTGAATGCGATTTGTTAGTTATCTTTTGCAATTTTAGAAACCCGCACAAGGCCCGTTTGTTCTCGATGTGAGAACTAACCGTATTCAATCATTACTGGTGGTAAAAACTATGTTTATATCTCATGAATTGTGAAACACATGTTAATGGTGCATTTAAGTCTTCAAGTCAAAATACATGATAAAATTTGCGTCATGCTAAATTAATACATTTGTGTATAATTGGCCGTCAGTCACAGTTTGTAGTAGTACCATTACACAATGCCGAAATTCGCTATCTGTTATAGGCATAAGTGTAAGTACCAATATTAGTAGGGTGCCCAACTCGAAAATTTTATCGATTTGGGTTAACGGAATCACACACACCTATATTATACACCATTTGAAAGAAGAAATCATATCTCATCGAAATATCGTTGTCGTAGAGATCAAATGTGGTCACGATTTTTTTTATTTGGGGTCAAAGGTCAATGTACGAATTTTGAAAATTTTGGACTATCACTTTAAGAAAGTTGAATATTCTTTCACGGTTCATGATAAGTGAGAAAAATATTGTGGAAATAATACCAATATAATAAATAATATTATTCTATATTAAATTCTCATTTCATACCGGCTTAAAGGTGTTAAATTCTTGGTTTTTAGGCAAAAATGTGATTTTTTAATTTTCTGGACATCGGACTAGTCAAAGTGACCTTGACATTGCGTTCTACAGAAATTTCAATTTTTTCCGCTATATTTTTTGAGAGTACACTTCAGCAAAGATTTTTAGTGCATAACATTTGAAAATGTGGAAAAGTTAATAGGTAAAATTTAGAATTAGGTCGGGTCGAAATTTTGCTTATTTTCTATCACCTAATCAAACTATAGAGCATCTTCGCTCGCCGCTTACTTGTGTTATAACTTGAGTATTTTTAACTAGCATATAGAACAGTAAGATATATTACAGATATACCATACAATTGCGTAGCTATAACAAAGAAATGATGCTGAAGCAGAACATTACAGATAAAGGGGGGGGGGGTAAAATTTGGTCAGTGCCTATTAGGAGCATTTAGAAGTGCATGCTACCCTGTTTATCGGACATATAAGTCACAGACCATTCCAGCTTAATATTTATGGAAGAGTATTGAATGTAATGAATCAGGAACCCAACCTGCAAAGAGCAACTATGTACACATGCAATTTGCGACAGAAAGTGGTGATTCAACGGCAAACGACTTAGACTTTGGGTCTCAAAGAATGATACAACATTTACAACACGAGCTCGGTTTCCTGTTAGTCGTGAAGCCCACCAACCACATCAAGTTCAGAAACCATCTGGTAGGTTTTTTTGTTTTTTTTTTGTTTTTGTTTTTTTTAATGTGTGATGCAGCGCACTTACACCCTATCACTTTGTATCACTACTGATATTATTTAATGCATCAATTTAAAACGTTTCAGAGACATTAGAATGGAGATTGATATCAAATACCTTAAACATCACCTGCATTAGCATCACCTTTGAAGAAATACAGAACAAAGATGGATATTACATATCACATACATTTTCATTACCCTCATCATTTGCATTAGTAGACTGTACAATGCGGGTGTTTACATTTCGGCACAAATCACTCGACTGGCAAGGACATAAATCGGTGCAGGAAAGATTCTGCTCGAAACATATGCAACTTTTTAAGCACAAAGACTTGCCCTTACAGGTACATACAAGATCCTGTAGAAAGTCAGACGACATTTGACCTAAGAAATATACAGGGGCTATTCCATTTCTTTTTTCCCAACCGAGTGGAGACTTTGGAGGTGGTTTTGCAATGTGAGAAGACATCCAAATATTTGTCTGAAGCGACGCTCTCAAGATATGTTGTCTGAATGTGGCCTCACAAGGTGGAAGCTTGGCTAAGCAGGAGTCCTTCAATGTAGCTAACCTAACTCTCAATTTATTCAGGTCTGTGTGGTCGACTTTCAGTTTTTCCTTCTGGTCATACAATCTGGAAACAAGTTTCCTAGCGGCATCTACACATTCGTCGATATCACATTCAGCAAGGACAGATAAATCAGGGAATTCTTTTGGTTTGTCTTTCAGAACTTTAAAAACAGTACGTTTTCCAATACCAAAGAAAGAGGAGGTAGTATCGCATCCTGTGATAGCATGCGCAGCTGGTAAAATGTTACATATAACTGGATTAAGTGCTTTACAAACCTCATGAACTGGAATATATCGGCGCCCATCTTTGGTGTTGGTTACAGTGCCTGTCTGAAACCACAATTCCTTAGTATTTTTCAAAGAAGGGAAGTAATGAACACACAATATTAAAACGTCAGTATCAGGAGATTTAACAACTGTGCGACCTTTGATTCCTCTCTCCCCAAATGTCTTGTCTGAATAAGTTACATGCAAAATCATGCGAGTATCTGCCTCCTCGTGTGTGGAAAATAGTTCTGGACATTCAGATACTCCATTTGAAAAAAATTTTTCAACAGTAGTAGGATCAACAGAAGTTCCAGAAAGGAAAATGGTGCTATTTGCTGCAATTTCAAGGGGTGTTTTCTTATGGTACTCTAAAATCGATGCGCCAAGAAATCTGATAAGCGCCCGTTTGTTTGCATCAACAGCAAGAAATTTCTTCCAGTCCGGAATTGGACGACCCTCTATAACTTGATAAACTTTGCGAGATAAACAATTGCTAGATCTCCTTTCACGCTCAGCTAATTTTATGGAGACTTCCAAATCATACCTGTCGAAAACATCAACCACACAACCAAAATGTGAAAAGGATGACAACTGGCATCGAATGAACTCGGACGCCAAATCCCCAAAGGTCTTAAATTTTTTTACATTCAAGGACTGGATTAAAGCCATACCATCTCGGATCAGAACGCTACTAAGTCTATCAAAGGTTTCTAGGGAATGCAAACTTGCAGCTTCGGATTCTAACTGATGGCAAAAGTCTGCCTTACAGGACTTTCTCATGGTTCCATCATCATGGAAAAGCGAGGTATGTATTGGTCCGATTGGAAAAGAAAGCACCTTTTCAACCGTGGCGTCTTCCCTATTGCTTGCAAGCACAAGTGCACGCCGAAAAACGAGCTCAGGATTAATGTGAGCCTCAATTATCTCTCCTGACCTACACTTTAGTTTTGTCTTTTTAGTAAGGTCTTCAAAAGTCTTCAATTTTGAGCGAGCAATGGGAGCATAAAAATTACCTGTTTGACCTTTTGAAAAAGCACCATTAACAAATGATTTTGCCATCATTGTCCCTTCTGATGTAGAATTTATCAACGAGGACTCGATTTCTTTAGTAGCATGCATCCCTGTTGAAATATTGAAAAGGGGCTTGGGGTGTAAAGAAACATCAAAGGGATCTGTCATTCTCTGATGCACATGGTCTACTAGAAGTTTGAGATGCTCTTCGTCTCTTTTAAGACATGCTTGTTTTGATTCTTCATGCACGACTTTATCAGCAACAGCGACGAATCCAGACCGTTGTCTCATCATGGAACTAAAGTCAGCAAGAACATGGCGAGTGAGGGACCACCTAATCAATGCTGATTTCTGTCTAGTTATATTTACAATTCCACCGCATCCTTTTGAATCCTTAATAACAGTTTTTTCCGTCGCCATGTCGCTCCAGATTCCATTGAAAGCGCTTGGTTTTTGTCTAATGGCAAAGCTACCTGACTCAAATGATGACAAGATCTCAGATGGTAGAGCAAACATGTCCAATAGATAAACTGGCAACCACCTAGAATAGTTAACCCTGTTTGTGACAAACATGTAAGGCAACATAGCTGATACTGACGATAAATGCAAATTCCACATGCCTTCTCTTTCAGATCGAATGTTGTATAGCGTAACTTCCACTTACCATAAGAACATGTCCCAGAACTTGAAGGTTGGTGAGGCATTGCAGCCATAAAGTCGAAATTGTTCAATTAATGGCAAAATATAGAGTTCAATATCATTAAGTATTGGTTCAGTGGTAATTTTGTTCTCAGAATCAACCCCAAAAATTGATGCAACTTCAGATAGGTCAGACCAAACCCTCTCAGGAAATGTTTTCATCAAATCATTTTCAGAACACCAATTGAAAAAAGCACAAAAAAAAACGACACACTTAGTGCCTCATAAGCCAACATTAATGCTCGTACAGCTCTATTGAATTCTTTTTCATTTAGCATCTGATCAACTGTTCCCGCTGCATAAACAGAGGAATCCACTAACAAATCTTTGAGCCCACCATCACCCCATAATTTTCCTATCGCTGCAATGTAACATGATAATGTGTGGAAACCCCCCAAACGTAACACGTGATTTTGGAAAGTTTCAGACATTGCGCATGCAATTTGTTTTGCTAGGGAGTACAGTTGTTGGTCAAAAGTTTGCACAGAATACTTTTGGCCCATTGCTTTTGTCATATCAACGCATTTTTTCATTGTTGTGTAGACTGTTGACATATCATTTGGCTATGACTCTATGATTGGTGTATACGAAACAACAGAATATTCAGATTTAAATTTGTGAAGGCTGCTGTTGTAACCCGTCCAGAAGGGAACTGTCTGTGTCTGATCAGATTAGAAAATTGACAGGAATTCCTAGCACATTCCTAGAAACAGATCTTAGGAGAATCCAGAGAAGCTCGGATGAATTGGGGAGGTTGCTTGCATGATCTGATATTTTGTCAAAAGCATTATAAACTCCACATGCAGGGAAAGCTCTTGTCTTCGGTTTAATAAAAGGCAGACACTCAGTCAATGATGCCGTTTCGTTGATCTGTACAGATCTTTCTTGAGATCTCTTTATTTTCGGCAAATTATCATTTGGGTCAAAATTGTAGTGACGGGTTTGAAAGATAGCCCTTGCCATTGAATGGAAGGTGTCTTTTCCATCAACTGTTTCGGTGTTGATATCAATGTTGTCAGCACCTTCTTGTATTAGACCACCTCCCTTGTGTATCGGTATAATACCGTGTGGAAGATAAACGCCGTCTTTGACTTTTTGTAATTCATGTTGAGCTATGCTCGTTAAGAATCGCCTAATCTCTCCATATGATGCACAGAATCCATGAGAGTACAACGTTTCAATAAGTTGTTTTGATCCAAAATCATGATACAACTGAGCGGCAAGTCCAAGATGGAGGGGAGTAAAAATATCTTTGGAGACTGAAAATATGCATTCAGTAATGCCAATTATCTTTCGAAATTTATCAGATGGAACCAAATAAGATTCTGAAGCTTGTTTAAAGGACTTATAATCTAGTAGCCAAGTGATGAATTTGGTAAGTGATGATGGCAATCTGTCCATTGAGGTTGACAGTGATGCATCGTTTGGGGTTGGGTACTCATCATTGGAAACGTTGGTTTTCTCGATATCGCACCTCAGAATCTGAACAGCAGAATGAAGTATGCGTTCGTCATTACAAGAACTTTCACCTGCAAACATTTCTTGCTTTATTTCAGACGACTTTAATGTGGATTTTAGTTTACCTGCAGCTGCGACAACACTACCTAACGAAATTTCACTGCTGAAGATTAAATTAGACCTTCCTTGCCCACGCTGGGACTGTATAGCTATGCTCTCTCCGAAATACTTCTCAAGTTTACTCTGCAATTTGGTTACACGATATGTCTTTGGGTAATTGTCAGGAAGATAGGATAGAAATTTTTTATGTAATTGGGTCATAAGGAAAGCTTTTTTGTGCACAGTCAAATCCTCTCCAATGTCAGAAATGAGTGATTTGAATGCAGTGTCGTGTTCACAGGAGTTGATGAAATCATCGTTTGTTGTGCAATAGGGTTTCAAAGGAGTATATTTCAACAGATATTTTGTGACACATGCAGAATGGTAGAAAGCGTTCTCAAGTACTGTTTTGTCGCTTAATTTTTGCATGACTCTATCATCATTTTTAAGAACAGCGGATTCTCTGATATTGTTCAGGCGTTCATTTGACTCAATTCTATGAAGCTATCTGTCTTTTTTATATGTTTTATTTTCACACAAAAAACAAGTTTCAGGATTAAGAGATTGAAATCCTGTTTGGCTTACTTTACAGTCAGACATTTCGCTGGGCTCGGTAAGTGTCTGATTACATTCTGTTAATGTTGTTGTTGATTCGGCCATATTGCTGTAAGTAGAGTTCCGCTTGCTGACATAGGATTTATAACAAGAGCGATGGTATAGAATTCTATAATTTTCACCACAAAGACAATCAATATCACAGACATCCTGTAAAACTGTATGGAAAACTTTATCTTTCCTTGTTTTTAAAGCTTCAATGAAACTGCAGTTACTGCGGCTTCTCATACATATTGTCATTTCATCCGAGGAACTTTGACATATAATACATTTCTCCCATTTCACTCCGTATTTACGTTTCTTTGGACTTGATGGACATAATTTTACTGGGCTATCAAAGTGAGCCATTTCCGGAAAAAAAACTAGCCAGATCCGTGTTCGACCCAATATTATAATACCAACAACAAAAACAAACTTTAGATTTTTACACACACATGGAGCGTTCCATTGTTAATACATTGAAGTCAATATAATTTACTTTCACGATGCATCTTCCTTGTTTCGGGGAAAAATGCGTTAAGTTTGTTAAAATTTTGGTCATTATTGGGGGGAGAATAACAGTATTAAATTAAACTCGTTTAGTCCTAAATTAAGCCATACTTGTAAATTTAATGTATAATAGTCTTGTATTGAAGTCTTTTTCTGGTGTAGACTGCATATATCACTCGCTTTTTTTCAATTTGAATATGGTATGGTCGATACGTGTTTTGAGGGTACCCCTAATAAACCTGTTATTTAAAAAATTGTGACCACGACACATTTCTACGACAATTATATTTTGAAAATCTAAAGATCAATCAAGGATTTAAAGTTAAATTCAGCCGTGTGTGATGCCGTTAACCCAAACTCGTTAAATAAACCACTTTTTCGATGTTGGGCACCCTACTATATGTCATGTTTTAAGACATGCAAAATTTGAAGTTTGTGCTTGTTACGAAATATTTTTATCTAAAATTCTCAGTACAATGCTTTTGATGTGTTTAATGTTGAATAACTATCCTGTATTATGAATCAGCATTTTTAAACTCTGTTTTTCCCGTCTGTATTGAACATATAAGTATGAAGAAATTTTCCTTAAATATTCAAAAATATTTATATAACATGTATTACTAAACTCACCCTTTGCCATTCTTTGGTAATTTTATTACTCTGAAAACAGAAAAAAAAAACACTATAACTAAAAGTTGCAACTTTGAATGACATTATAATGAATCACCGAAAAACACCATACAAAATTAAGGTGAACAGAAAAACGGTGAGGAATGTAGATACACAAAATGCTGTTTTTGTTTGTTTCTCTATACATCCTTGACAACAACATGTATTTACAAACCGTTTGTTTAAAATTTTAATTGGTTATCAATAGATCAATAATAATATCATTCCTATGTACATTCCACCACCCTTTTTTTATCTTTGATCACGAAAGTGAGATTTAATATATTAAAGATCTGATAACAAAGCTTCATGAAAAATGATTTTTGTATAGGACAAAATCAAGCTCTAAGAGATTCTAATTGTCATACAACTGCATGAAATAGACAAAAGCGACTTTTAGGTGAAGAACAAAAAAAAAAGAAGCGTTCTCCCATTGATTGGCAATGTATTTGCTCGGCTAGTTGAATTCATTCATTTTCCGTGCATTGTACCTGTCTCACGTCCTTGTTTTGTCTTTGTTTTTCTCTGTTGCCGTTTTTGCCATGTCTTTGGATTTTGATTTTTGTGGTCTACGCTTCCCTTGTTCCTTCGGTATCCTACTGTTGTTGTTCCACAAAATGATAGTGTATAAAAAGGCAAGAGAATGACCTAATAAAGAACTGTTGGGTGTAGATCACTTTCACCACCACAAACTCAGAGCTAAAATACCGTTGAAAATATTCAACACCAACTCAAAGCGAAAATGCCATTACTCAAGACCAAGATAGGTTTCCATTTATACAGTCTCTAGAGTGGTGGATGCTGCTTTACCCATAGTGTATTGAAACGGAGAGTTAATCTTATAATAGAGTCGACAATTTTTTATGTTAAAGGGTAAATGTCAGAAGAATGGTACAATCTAAAAGCAGATCAACCGATATAGCATAAGTCCTTTATTACTAAATAAAATAAACAACATTTAACAAGTAGTCAATATCATCTTCTTTTTGATGAACACATGGACAACCATTATAAATTCTTTTTATTCTGTACTCACCCGGTTGGGGTCGGAACTCGAAATGTTTATGTCTCCGGTAAAATACTGTTTCATCAGCTTAATGTACATGAACAGATACAAAGCGCACTAGTCAGAAATGGATAAAGTACATCGGCAAACGAATACCGAAGAAAGAACGAGGAAAGGGAAAATTCCAAAATCATAAATCCAAAATCACGGCAATTCACAGCAACACGAATTGAGACATTATGACAAAGACACAAAAATCAAACAAAAATGAACAAAAACGCCACAAAACTAAATCACTAGCAGTGTGAACCCCTATAAAAACTGAGGTATTATCAGGTGCTCCGGAAGGGTAAGCATGATCTGCTCCACGCATGGCACCCGTCACACAGCCAGCTAGAATATAGTATTGAAAAATCTGTTTGATGACAGATTGGTAATTGTCATTTTCTAACCCTTAGACAAAACCAATTAAAATCCATGGTACGTGTTACTTCTCTAAACCTAAAACAGTACCAAGGTAAAAGTTTGAAAAGCTTATGTGAGTGTATTAAATGGTCGGACAATAACAAGGACAAATTGTTATCACAAACATAGCAACGAAGACAAAACTAAAAGATGACAAATGTGCTATACGAGACAACACAAAAAAAAACTAAAGCAACTGACAGTGTTAACTCCTACTGAAAACGGGAGTAGCATCAGGTGTTCCGGAAGGGTAAGAACGATCTGCTTCACGCGTAGCACTCGTCACACTGCCAGTGAAAAGTCCGATTTTGTCACAGTCGGTGTTAGTCAGTCCGGTAACAAACTCTGGATCTACCCAAAGATATCTGTTCTCATTTGTGAAACAGAAACATTGTAATGGTCTGTCAAATCGTGGTGATGACCGTAAAACTTCTGAAGTGACAATTGCAACAGTGACTGAACATACCCTTGATGTATAAGTTTTTGAGACAGTAATTTTGCTGTGTTGACAAAATCGCTGTACAAACTATAGGCACAGCAATAGCGAATGAGTTGTGAAATGTACACGCCATATGCCGGAGAAGTGGGAATATTACTGCTCAAAAACGAGAAGTTCACTATTGGAAAGTCGAAATCATCACGCTTGTCGTAAAGTTTTGTTTTCAGACGTCTAGAGTTGTCAATGTAGAGGTATAAGTCCAGGTATGATGCTGACGATGGTGTATCAGTGGTCTCTTTAATTTAGGGTTCATTTGGGTATATAAGATGAAGATTATCCGTAAATTGAGGATTGTTCAATGGAAGAACATCATCTATATAACGCAAACTGAAATGAAAGGATTTGGCTAGCTTGTTGTCTTTTTTCTGAACTAGCCCTTGTATGAACCTGGCTTCATACGAATAAAGAAACAAATCTGCTAAAAGTGGCGCACAATTAGTCCCCATAGGTATCCCTATTGTTTGCTGGAAAACTTGTCCTCCAAATTCTACAAATATTTTATCAATCAAGAATTCCAGCTTTGCAATGACATCCTCCTCTGTATACTTTTTGTGTGAATCAGTGTGGTGTTTAACAAAATAGGTAAAGGAGATACGAGGCATGGAAATTAAACAGGAGGTCTGTCGCAGATTCACTGTGAAATGTCATTATACAAAACGGATATCATCGTACAAGTTCCGTATTCACCAGAAAAAGAGTGACCGAAAAATGTATATAACAGGAGACGAGACGGATATAATTTTTAAATACGTTCGGAGTCCTTTTTGGTTGCATGTGCAGAGAGGCTTTAGCAACGTGTATTTTCTGAATAAACAAACTTGAACAAGAACTCATGAAAAAAGGCATTAATCAAAAGAAAATGACAAAACGAATAAGTTTGTGTCCAAATTGTTTGATATACATATTCAGAAAACTCATATGTAACCTACAAGCTATTAACAAAAGTATGTTTTTGCCAAACTTATTTTATTCATCTGGTTAAGTTTTTCTAAAGCATGCTCAAATTGGGTTCTATCAAAAGTATGTTTACAACGAATATAAATGTTTACTATTTCATTCATAAACAAAAATACTGCTGATGTTTGACATAAATGTTGAAAACATAACGCTAGAAATTTGCTAAAACGCGAGCTCAATTTTGTTACATTTTATAGTTATAAGTTTTACTATAAAGATATTCGTCTCATTGTATTTAAAATAAAGTGAAAGATCTATCATAAATTCCAACATACAAACACGAAATCATAGCTTTGAGCATGAACTAACAAATTTAATTCAGTAATATTATTTATAGTGACTTCAGGATGAAGAACAACAATAATAACGTTGTTCAATTGCCTTTTTCTACCATGTGTTTGTAGGGACTCTGCCTCCTGTACAAATACTCTCCATCCTTCCATTATATATATACTACTTACATTTTACACCGGCCTGGTTCTGTATGTATTTCTATTCTGTTTTCGTCAATTGAATATTTATAAAGTGGACATTGTTTCTTTGCCTCCTCCTTCTTTTTATTTTGTTTAAAAAGTGCTTTTAAATATAGATTTTCCTTTCGCAATGATCTCTGTGTTTCTTTCTCATTTTCTAAGAGTTTTAACAGTTTTTGTTGTTTTATATCTGTCAGTTGATTATCTAGTGGTAGACGTTGTTTGTTTTCTGACTCTTTGAGATAATTATATTCGGCTTTAATTGTTTTTGGTGGCTTTTTGTCAGATGGCTTCAGGTATACAATTTCCCCGGGCGGTGTAGGTGAATGGCTTGCATCTGATTGCTTAAGATAACGGAATTCCACATTTGTGCTTTTAGTACGTAGTTGAGTATCTGATGACTTTTGATAATTGGTATCTAATGATTGTCGTTCCAGAGGCCTTTTGCTCTCCATTGGTGCTTGATCATAAGGAATATCTACCTTTAAAACATTTGAGGGTCGCCTTCTTTCAGATTGTTTTTGTTCAGACACGAAATACCGACTTTCTGTCGGTCGCGATTCAGAACGCCGCACATCATTTTGGCGATATCTAGTATCTACAGGCGGTGATTCTGGTTGTCTACTATCTAAAGTTTGAATATAAACTCTCTCTGCTGGCCTTGATTCCGGTATAGTTTGTTTAATTGGCTCTCGGTAGCGAATTCCAGGTTGTTCCTTAATATCAGCTGGTTGTCGGTATTTGCTTTCAGACAAAGGTGTTGGTGGAGCCGGTAAATTTATATCCGACGGGTATGACTGGCTCCTGTCCATGTACTGTTTTGAATATCGATCATCTACTATGGGCCGCCTATTTACCTGTTGTGTTTTATGTTGTCTTGTCATTGTTGATGACTGGTGAGATGGCTGGTGACGGTCATTCCGAGAAGACGCTCGGCTATTAGCAGGAGGTGTTGGAAGAGCATGTTTCCTCTGTTGTTGATTGGTTTGATAGTTATGACGCTGATGTCTTGAAGATCCTTGCTCCATTACTGTATGTGTTCTATCGACATTCCTTGTCTGCGGAGCCATATCTCTTTGATCGGTATATACTGCATTTTGTTGTTGATTGTAGTTATTGCTTTGTTGATATTGTTGCTGTTGTGGAGCTTGTTGAAGTGGTGCTGGCTGGGCATAATAATTTTGTTGTTGTGCTGGTGGTGCCTGAGTTGGAACGTCATACCGCCTAACACTGTCTTGAGGCGGTGGCTGATAGATATTGCCTTGTGCCTGTGCAGGTGGATGATATGGACCAGATGTAGGTGGTGGTGCCGATGCTCCGTAATAGTCGTATGGAGGATATGCATTTTGAGCCGGTTGGTTTGGTTGATAATAGTTAGGTTGTGCTGTTGGAGGTGGCTGTGTTGCGGCGTAAGGGTTATTTGGCGGATAGTTTGTGTAATGAGGATATGGAGAAGGATATGGAGCGCTTGTTACGTAATCATAGGTTGGTGGATTTTGTCCATGACCTGCATGACCTGTAAGAGAAGATTGTCCTGTGTAATTGCCATAATAATAGCTGTAAGCTTGGTTGTAATTATGATTCTGTCCATATGGTTGTCCGTATTGGTTTGGAGGCTGGTACTGGCCATAATAATCATAGTTATAATAGTATGGATGATAGTAATGTCCGTATTGATAATGAGCTGGATAAGTTGGAGACGGTTTTATAGTAGTTGGTGCCTTAGTTGTAGTGTTAGTTCCAGGTACGATTTCTTCGAGTTCTACCTCTACCTCTGGTGCTGGAGTCGTTGTCGTGGTAGTAGCTTTTGTTGACGTTGTTCCTGAGGGATATGTAAATGAGTTACTTTATACAACCTTATGCACAGAATCACATTACCAAGCAAAAATTAGATATTAAGCTTCCAACAATAGATTGGGAATTTTCAATCTTCCATTAAGAAAAAGTCAAAATATCTGTTTAATTCAATGTCCTAAAGTGCAGTCATATCATTTTAAGAGTGAATGCTTAATTAAGCATAATAATCATTTTACATAGCAGTATTTTTGGTGCGTTTTAAGAGTAGATTCTAGCATTTACAACCCCCAAGTCAAAATACACTGTTCTGGGGTTATACGCCAAATGAAATATTAAAGACAAATCGTTATAAAAGACACTGGTACCATGCCATGATCCCAATCTACCATTGTAAACTGTTATGTATAACTTAACATTAAAACCAACAAATCAGTTATGCTGATGAATACTAAACCTTGCATCATTTTGTTGTTTTATCCAGTTTTGTGTTTTTAAATGTCACGATCTATGAACTTAAACAAAGATCAAACATTTGCGTATATTCAGATGGACAAAAACAATGTTTTGAAATAGATAAAAACAAAGAAGGTCTAACAAATTCTGTAATGTACACACAAGACCAGATTCATCCTTAAGTTTGCATTTGGTAGAAGTATACACAGCCTTGAACATTTAAAGAATATCTGAAAGTGCATTTTGTTTAGAATATTACTGTTTATGAGTTGTGTGTTTTGATTCATCAATACTTAACAATAGAAGAAAGGCACGATTATTTCATGCTGCATAGGTCCCTAAATATTTTAGCCATATCGAATTAATGTGTTTTTAAAATTTTTATGTCAGAAACAAACAAGGCGATTTTTGTTTACAATAATTGCGCTGAAGAGACCTCAGTTGTCGAAATGGCAATATGTAGAAACTAAATCTACGGTTACTTAAGGGACCGACCATTTAACCTGAAGGGGGGGTTATGGTTTTTTTTCTGGACAGAAAATTTTTTCGCGCTTCGCGCGAAACAAATTATTTATTTTTTTCACGTGTATCAACAAAATATTTTTTTTTCAAAATTAACATTATTTTTTTGGGCAGAATGCCTCCTTCAGAAAATTTATTTTCATCATTTTGGAAGCCAAATTATTTTTTTCACATAAAATCAGATCCAAAATATTTTTTTAGAAAAAAACCATAGCCCCCCCCCCCCTTCAAGTTAAATGGTTGGTCCCTAAGTATTTTGTTATTTAAAGTGGTAGCAATAATTTTCATTTAATGTGTGCAAAAAAAAAAAAAAATAAAAAAATAAAAAATTGAAATTGTACTGTATACACTTACGAAAGCAGTGTTTTTTGCAACGTCTTATGGGTAGAAGCAAACAAGAGGCTCTCAAGAGCCTGTATCGCTCACCTTGGCCAAGGCTGACACATTAAGGAAAAATTGTCCCGACGTGTAAGAGTCTCAATTTCAAGTTTGTTGATAGACATTGATGTCATATGATCGAAATTTAAACTATATTCCCCCTTGGCAGCTATTTTGATGGGGCGTAGACCGACTGTCACCTTTTTTGAAGAAAACCATCTCAGGATCATTGTGCCTCAATTTAGTTCCAATTGGTCTAGTATTTTCAGTCTTCTTTGAATGATTTCCCGTGGGGTCCAAGAATAAACAACTGACTGCAATCCTGGATGCTATGCGGACATGCTGGACACATTTTATGAAGGGGACCAGGTAAGGACCATTGTGATCAAGTATGATTCCAATGTGCCATGTACTTTCACAGGAGATGATCTTTGAATATGTTTCCCTATTGGGTCTAATGTTAAAACCACGTTCCCCACTGGCGGCCATCTTGGATATGATGTGGATTGTCGAAATCATTTCTTAAAAGGGGCCACCTAAGGACCATTGTGACTAAGTTTGTTTCCAATTGGCCCAGTACTTTCAGAGGAGAAGATTTTTGCAATATTGTCCAATTTTCGACAAAGTTCCCCGCTGGTGGCCATCTTGGATGACGTGCGGACTTGCCGGACACAATTTTTAGAGGGGCCCACCCAAGTTTGGTTCCAGTTGCCGCAGTGGTTTCAGAGAAGATCTTTGAATGTTTTCCCAAAGGATCCAATGTTAAAACTGCGTTCCCCGCTGGCGGCCATCTTGGATGACGTGCATACTTGCCGGACACAGTTTTTAAAAGGGACCACCCAAGTTTGGTTCCATTTGCCGCAGTGGTTTCAGAGATCTTTGAATGCTTTCCCATAGGATCCAATGTTAAAACTGCGTTCCCTGCTGGCGGCCATCTTGGATATGATACGGACTTGCTAAACATTTTTTTAAAAGGGGCCTCCTAAGGACCATTGTGACCAAGTTTGGTTCCAATTGGCCCAGTAGTTTCAGAGAAGATCTTTGAACATAGGGTCCAGTTTTCGACAAAGATCCGACTGGCGGCCATCTTGGATGGCGTGATGACTTGCCGGACACATATTTAAAGGGGACCACCTAAGGACTTTTATGACCAAGTTTGGTTCCAATTGGCCCGGATTGGTTTCAGAGAAGAAGATGTTTGATTGAAAAGTTTACGACGACGGACAGACCACGGACACCGTGATGGCAAAAGCTCACCATGGCATAGCCAGGTCAGTTATAGTCTATGCAGGCTATGAAGCCAAGATACTACTTTCAAATTTATCTAAGAAAGATATTTGCTTGGTAGGCATACAATAATCACTGAAGGACACAATATACATTTATATGCAAAAATTATTATAATGGGAAATAAGTAAAGATTGTGAAAGTATTTTTGCAAAAAAAATGTAAAAAGTTGTACAAAAACACTTTTTTTGCTCTTGATTATGTAACAAATAATTGTTTTTAATACCCTGATAACAGGGAATTTCTCTAAAACTTAAAAGAGAAAAGTTAACCAAAGAAGATTTGAAAACATAATTTAAAGGAAATTTATAATAACATATGGCATTGAAGAAAAAAAAAGAGGGGGGGGGGACCAGTCAATAACATCTACATTTGGATTTTCTTCAAAATTTCAGAGTATGTAGATCTTGGTATGCTGAACATTTTTCCAATAAATACTTTCCCTCTATCTGTTACAGTTTTTGAAAAAAAAAAAATTAAAAATGCATAAATTTTGAAAATTTTACGGAAAAAGGGCTGTAACTCTTAGACAGGTTTTCCGATGTTCATCAAAATTGCAGGGCAGATAGAGCTCAGCATTCTGAACAATTTTACCACATGTCAGATGTTTCATATCTGCAACGGTTTTTGAGTTATTTGCCAAAAACAACAATTTACCCCTATGTTCTATTTTTAGTGACAGCGGCCATGTTGTTTGGTTCCAGAAGAATTCTACATTCCAAATTATAGTATGCAGAAATTAAGCAGTTTCAAGTCCAATACCTCATAAACATATAAAAAGCTTCAAAATTAAGAAAACGTAACATAAATTAATTAATTGCTGGTTAGCAAAAAATGTATTCTCGGGATGATTCGTATAGGGGGCGCTTCACTATTTCAATACGCCTAATTTTGACAGAGTTCGAAAATAGTACTATTAAAAATAGTGCCTTTTAATTTATAGTGACTCCAGCCAATTGGTACATGTTATTATCAACACAAGCATATAATATTACTAGGTAATTGATGGAGAGCAAAGAACAGTTGAGAGAACATGCTTAAGTTGCATAACAAGCTAGAACGGATCGAATGAAATGAGACCAAAAACCGAAAATTCCCTGTTGCGACTATGTACAAAATTAACCGGAATGTTCAATTGAATTTTATTTTCTTATTTGGTACACAACATATAGTTTAAATGTATTAATTTTATCGTGCTGGTAATCTTTTAACTGTAAAACAAGTTCCCGCACCTGGGAAAATTCATTTCTATTTTATTTGAATATTTGAAATCACGGATTTTAACATGAGAGTCAATGGGAGACCGTAAAAGTGGTGTGCCTCCTATACATGCGTCATCAGGTCAAATGTTCCCGATACATGCGTAACGACATTGTTTTTACTGACAACATTTCATGGTCCGATAAAATCACATGCGATGAGCGAATAAAAAGTTGAAAGATAAGTGTATAAATTATTGTTTACATTGGCAAAATAATAAAAAGCAGCCCATATTATTATTCTTTCAAGGATGTCCTTTTTATTTTTATACACGGGAGGGCTTTAGTTCTTTGAAATTTTAATGATCGATTTAAGAATAACTCCACGTGTACATTGCACTGGTCACAAATTCGATCGATTTTACCTCGTCTTTATTACGTAAGCATCCATTATACACTGTCTCCTTTGAAATCAGAACCCGGTCGGGCATATGGTAAACTGTTAAGCAACGCCGGAGACTGAACATAAAAAGAATTGTAATCCGGATTAAATTTTTTCGCATTTTCCCCGGATTTGTGTTTTTTAACTATACACCTTGGAGCAAATAGTCCGAAAAGTTGTGTGTAAAGTGGCAACGTGTAGACACATATCAACCAGCCGAAGTTTGCCGGTGGTGGTACGTTTGTTTATGTTGACATTTATCATCCTTCCCCATGGTTGTATCAGCCTGCAGAGCCTTTCCGCAAAAGCCATATCACTGACCCGGTTGACCCGGATATATCAGAGTTTGACCTGGATATATCAAGCGATTCTCCCAAAGTTTCAAAGGCAATAATTTTTATTCAAGTTTTCGCACTAAATCAAACGGATAAAAATAAACAACTTTTGCATTTGCTCTTCCGATTAGGTATTCAAAACAGAATCATGATTACACAATAAGATAAACTAGTCATCAGAAAAAATGTAGAAACTGGATCGTTGATACATCCTGCAGAGCTTTGACGTCTTCACATTATGACGTCATAAAAGCTCGAAGGAACGACAGAATATCGTAACAACTAAAGGTTGCCGCAACATTCAAAACTGACATTATTTCGGTCCAAATATTCATCCAGTTACAAAACCTTTTGCGATAAAATGATTACAAAAACTACAAAAAAATGTTTTTGAAGCTGAAAATTACTGAAAAGGCGAGAATGGCCAGTATGTCGAGTTTCCCGCTCAACTTTAGTAGTTAACTATGGGATAAAGTCGTAGGTTTTCAAAAATCGTTTTTTGAAAACCTACGGCTTTTTGCCATAGTTAACTACTATCTACGGGACTAACGAAAATAAGCAATTGTTATTCACTACAGTTGAGACGGGTAAAACGGGCTAGATTCTTAGTTCACTCACATTTTTTACGTTGCTTGCATGACACGGGTTATACATAACACTGACGTGTATCTCTGGTTCTACACTTTTGATTCCTATACATTTCTAGTAAGTCTGACAGGTCGTCACCAGTTACTCTCTCTATAACAAATATATTGTTAAAAGGATAATATAAATATACGATTTCCCTCCCTTCACTCACATTTTTTACGTTGCTTGCGGTTTAAGCATTTTATAAGTAAAACAAAAATCTTATAGGTTTTACTCTTTTTCCATCGCTCAAGAGTCTTGTTTATCCTGTTTAAGACNTCTAGGGTGAGTTAAACTGATAAAAAGTCGCCAAATACCGAACTATTTCCTACGCCATGACATTGTGATCTGTACCCAAAAACAAATATATATCTTGAATAGATAATATGCACTGATCGAGTATATGAAAAATAAAGACGGAGTTATATTTTCAATTGTAGGGTCAAGCATTGAGTCATCTCGACGTGTTTACTGAGATTTTTAGCTTTGAACATAACACGTCTGACATTAATGCAGTTAATGCATGCATAGCAGGGAAGCTATCCAAATTTCCACACCTAGACTCATTCTATATGAAGTTCATGTGAACATTTCCATGCTATTTTCGGACCCGTAGATATGAAATATTGCCGAATGGGTTAGGGTTATTCGTTTACATGTACAATCATTGTAGTCTATCACCAATGTGTCCCCACTATGAGATCACTTAAAAGATGTACTCAATTTTCATTCGTAAAGATGTATTCAATTTTCATTCGTAAAGATGTACTCAATTTTCATTCGTACGTGATACGGTATGTAAGTTACACTCCCAAGGATGGTGGTTCTTACCAGGCGATCCAGCTTCCTGCACCTCTAAAACTAACCTAAACTTGAAAGCCGAGTTGCATTAATTATAAAAAAAACATGAATGATAAACTTATATATGATTAGGAAAGATGAATATTAGTCTGCCACTCTTCCTTGTGTGTCCTGGCAAAATAAGGTTCGGAAACCTTACTGAAAATCGTGACTGATTGATGTCATTTATATTATTTGTGCAATTCAAAATTTAGTAAGCGTCTAGACTGGTGCCGTACAAAAATGTATGATTAGTCAGCCTCGAAGCCACGTCTGGTTCTGTTATTGAAATTTGATAATATATTAAGATTAAAAGAAATTATTACGATTTATGAATAATGATTTCAGTTATTTCATATATTGACAATGAAAAATAACAAGTGTCTTCTGTGGTTTGCAAGTATTACAGATCGACTCCTTTGATTTGGAACACTCGACTCGTGCGGTTTGGAACACGACGACCAGGATAATCACACAGGAGTAAGGTCCTGTGATGAAAGTCTAGATGTGGTGGAAGCTAAGAAAATCAAATGTCAACTCAGCAACATTGCAACAAACATGATTGAAAATATAGAGGTACAAAGGAACGACAGAACAACCCGCTGCAGAATTCATCTCGGTAAAAAAACGGTATGCTTACTCTACCTGCCATCTCACCTATGGTTTTTATTGGGTCCGCCGTGTTGTTCATCTGCATACGTGTCTTTACTTTTCTTTTCTGTTTCATACTCATGTGGCGTCCTTGTTTCTTGGTGTTTCCGATGTTGCTGTTGTCCATGGATTGTTCGTTTTTTCTTTTGTTTTTAGTTTGGACTGACGGTTCGGTTCTCACTTACTTTTCAGCAACGACTTCCGATTCCGTGCTTTCGATATGACTGATTCTGTCCCTATCTGTAACATAACCGATGTAGAACCGGTCAATTTCAGTCGCCCGATCAGAGAATATTCTGCAACCCAAAACGGTTCCAAAACACATTCATGACTAGTGTGTGACACAATTGAATACGGGCAAGTCTGTGACGTTGTTGCAGTACGGCTATTTGTACATTTCCAAGTCCAACTATATCTTCTTCAATCCATGTCAGGTCATTATGGAAACAACTTCTTTTTTTCAGGGTTTATGCATACAATATTTTAATTTTTTACTTTAATTTTACGTTGTTTTTTCAAAATTAGTATTTTACTAGTATATTTGTAAATTAAGGGAGCAACCATTTGATTTTTATGGGGAGGCAAGGAAAGAATTCAAAAAAAAAAAAAAAAAAAAAAAAAA
>MJUU01012090.1:40552-68983 GCA_002080025.1 Modiolus philippinarum | reverse complement strand
CGAACAAACAAACAAAACAAAAATAAAGAAGGAATGAAATAAAATAAAAAGAAACTCTTATAGTCTGACCTTCCTTTTCACTTAAACAAAAATAAGGGTGGAAATGTTCAGCTATTTTTTTCGCAAATCCCTCCATGTCAAGTTGTTTTTCTTCTGGATCAATACGCTAGAAAATTGCGTGTTTCATCTATGTGCCGTAAAACCCCAGGATTAATAGAATCCAAGACAGTAACACTGGTACAACAAAAACTAACATTCAAAATGAGATTCAGAACAAATTCACATTAAAAAGTACTCTCGGTTTCATTGAAGTTCACACTGTGAGTGCTTTGGGTTTGAAGATTGTGTTTTTATATCAGTGTTTTCTAGCTGCGTAACGTCATAGCATGGCCAGTATACGATTTTAAAAGACACTTAAAACTTTGTTAAAAACTTTGTAGATAATATTATGTGTTAGGTGAGATTGTTGTAAAAAGCAAAACACCGAAGTAACTGAAAAATCCATTCTCTTTTCATGGCGATTTCGACAACCTGTATATCTTCAGTGCAGATCAAATCAAAATATTTGGAAGACCACAAACTATTAATTTGTAAAATCTGATAGAGCACAAACAATCAAAAATAGACCTATGCAAGAGAAAGATACAGGCGGGCAAATATTTTTTCTTGTCGCTGTAACGTGAAAATCATACAACTTTTTTGCACTGCGGTATGGTATTTAATAGTTCCAGACGTATAATATTTAAATACATTGTTAACAGCACAGGACATGCTTACTCTCCCAGAGCACGTGATGTCACTCTCAGTTTCATGAGATTTCACACTGTAAGTGTCTTGGTTTTAATGCCGTATTTTATTTTACGAAAGGATATGGAGTAAATGAACATGAGACCATAACACATATATTAACTCAAACTGCAATAATTTTAATGAGCTGTATGGCCATTTCGGAAAGTAATTCATCATCAGCAGCTCTAGAACCCATACAAAGGAAATCCATAATTTCAAAAAATGTTTAAAATGCATAAAACCAAATGAAATCCGAATATTAAATGTCTTTTTTCTGTAGCTGTCTATCGTCTTTGTTCTTTGTGTTCTCAATTTGGCCATGCTTTGGACTTCCATCATGCTGTGTTTTATTTCTGTTTTGTAGCTGTCTATCGTCTTTGTTCTTTGTGTTCTCGATTTGGCCATGCTTTGGACTTCCATCACGAATCACTGACGTCTTTATAAGATCCTATTACACATATATGTATTAAATGNATCAATGTTGTCTTGAAGTATTTTATATCAGATTTTTCATTAATTAATTTCCTCTTGCATGACCAATTGTTTTGTATAAGAATATTATATTACTGTTAACCAATATCACCTTAAACATATATAATGGCACCGTGGGCTTAAACCAGTATAAAAGCAATGTTGCTAAATCACGCTGCAATAGAAGCAATTGACAAGATAGCGGGATGGATTATTATCATTATTATGATATTAACAGTACTTGTCCAGATGGATATGAGCAGTACTTCAAAGAAACTCTTTACGTTTGGAATTTCCATCTCAGAGGAGGGCTATCTTACGTCATCATTATTTTTAACATCTTAGTCGTAGTTATGTTTGCCAGGAACAAGGTCTTTACACCGGCAATTGTCGTGTTTATTTTGATTGCCATTTCGGATTCTATTTCATCGATATGCCAATCACTACCGATGCATTATGGGCTGATCCTGGGCTTCATTGGCCTAGAAAATACAGAATACTCTACAATAAAACACAAGTTTTGTCCTTTTTTGGTGATAGTGGAAGGTCCACTTTACTATGCTATGCATGATACATCTATCTTATTGACAACGATGCTTGGAATTTTAAAGGCTTTGGCGATTCGATTTCCCATCTGGTTTCGAAATAATATTGGAACAAGAACACCAATAATTGCAGGACTCTGTTTCTTGATTGTATCGGTATGCGTGGAAATGTATCCAGTGTTTTCCTTTTCCTTTACACCAGATGCTGACGGATGGTGTTGCCAGAACGAGGCTTTCATGAAATACAACTACGAATTTACCATCGTTGGACAATGGATTATACCAATTATGTATCTTACAGCATTTTTTGTTCTCCTTGTTACTGCCTCGTACATCGCTGGTAAACTAACCTGCTGCAGTTTTGGTTTTGAACACGGACATTCATCTGAAGAACTCATCAGGAGAAAACGCCAAGCAGCCATCAATGTTGTTCTTGTCGCAACCATCTTCATGATCACAGAGATTTTAGATTTTCTTGTCATTGTATCACCACTGATGACGAAGGTATTTGGAGCAAAAGATATTTATGAACTTGAATGGTTCCGTGAAGTTTTCCAGTTTTCAGAGATTCTGGTTCAGGTAGGATTTTCTTCAAATTTTGTCATTTATTTGATAACAAGCAAAGAAATCAGAAATAGTCTAGTAGAATTGTTCATGTGCAGTAAAGATCAGCAACAACGTACCAGGTCATTGCCTCGAAACTTGAACACGAAAGATTCATCAGCACAAAGCACTAGTGATGACACAAGTGTATCGACTGATACCAAGGCAGGCCACGCTGATATGGAATACCCATGGGCATTACCAGGCCATGACGATTTGATTGAGAAAAATGGAGTTAATCAATCCGGAATTTCTTTGCCTTCTCATGACAACTAAAACACAAGAACTTAAGAAGGAACTACAATCGAACTGATTATTACAACCTGCATAGACAGCAACCCTGTACCATCATACTTGTTGTAAGATGACTTATTTTATCTCTTTTGTGTCGTGAGCATGACAATGACATTTTATTTTAATTTTTTTAACAGCGACAAAAATATGAGCAGTTTGCTTAAGCAAATAATGTACTACCGAAGTTTCCAGTGGAACATCGCGAACTTAAATTATATCATTTCCTTAGCATGATAAAGTTGATATTTTTTGTATATTTTCTCTAGGACTAAACTTGACTTGCGCATCAGAAATAGAACTCTTCACCGGCATCCATACGAATGTTGACGTGAAACATGGAATTCATCATAAAATTGTTATAAAATTTTTCTCTGCAAGATAGACATTTACGTAAAATTTAGTTGATACATTTGCTCCCTATGATGTCTCCTGTTTTGTCAAATTGAAATGACTCTTTACCCGGAATATTGAAAATAGAATTTCAAAGTGATTTAATGTTTGAGAGTTTAGTAATGTTCGTTAAAAAGTGCAATTTACAAGTTAAAGCTTTTGCTTTTCAGTAATTGTAATCAATCTGTGCAGTATATTATGAAAATGAATTGACATAAACAAAGGTATTTTTTCACACTTATTTTGCAACTGAATAATATTAGTTTTTCCAACACAATGTCTGTTCAAATTTATAAAATTTAGAATTTACATATTTTCTCTTGTCAAATTATTCATTGTGTCACATCATTCACATTGTGGAATTCATTGGTAAAATCCATCTATTACAAACGGTACAACTTTTTACAGCTTTATATACCGTTAATCTATTCCGTTGTATTGGTAAATTACAACTTAAAAAAATATCATTTATTTTTTAAACCAAGTTCTGGGTGTATTATTTAAAAAAATTGAAAGTTCTTAAAAATGCCAGCCATTTCTCCTGACCTATTAGTTTTTGTTGCAACTACAAGAGTATGTATTTTTTTCATTAATGGCGCCCAACGTATTCTGAATTAATAACTAAATGGCATACAAGGTACAAGGAACAAGTTGTACATAATTGTAGCTTCCTTACAGGCCAGATTAAACATGTAACATTCACCGTTCTACGTTTAATTCTACATTTCTACTATTTATTTTCACTGGTTCCAAATTAAAATAAATGAAAGTATGCTCGAGTAAATTGATTTAAATACATTTATCCAGCACCAGAGGCATACAATTGTTTGCATGTACGCATTTTTTTCTTTGTTAAAAAAATAATAAAAACATTAAAGAAATAAAGAAAAAAAATGCTTACATGCAAACAAGTGACACTGCTCTTAATTCAATTGTCATTCGTATAACAATTTTTTTGCCGTTTTGGCATCATTTATATAGTGTGCCTCTGATACTGGATAAAAGTGTTTTTAATTACTTCAATTGAGCATGCTTTTACTTTCTTAATTCGGAACCAGTAAAAATAAATAGTACAGTATTTTATTATCAAATGAAGTTTTAAAAATCACCAATTTCACATTGGCGAATGATTTGGTTCCTTAAAACAAAATTTGATTGTGATATCTTGTATAGATTTTATGAATAATAATTCAGATATTCATTCATTACATATCAATTCATAAATTCATTGCATTTTAAACCATATCATTGAGATTGAATACCTTGCATGATCATTTTGAAAGTATGCCCCTTTGAAATCGTTAAGGTCGCCGAATAGATTTTAATTATCAATGCGATATTTTGATATATAAAAAACACATTGAAGACCAAATCTCGATATTTGTAGATTGATTCAGTATCAGGTGCGATACGAATGATACTACACTGGTCACTTTCATCACACTGGAATGAGTAATATTAATTAATTTGTGCATCAGGTATATAAGATTACAAAAACAGGATAAACAGGATGAACATGTATCTATAAAAAGGATAAAAATAAAGGATGTTGTTGTCTCTTTGACAAATTCCCCGTTTCCCTTCTTTTTTCTATGTATCAAAAAAAAAAGGATAAAAAATAAAGAATAAACATGTTTCTATAAAAAGGATAAGAACAAAAAGGATAAACATTTATCGGTAATTTGTATGCATTTTATTTGATCTACAGAGACTGATATTCTCAGTATTACCAAATTGGACACTATCACGAAAATATCGGGACACCGTGGAGGAGTCACGTGCGGGTTGCTATGCTGACGTCATGTTTTGACACTATTTTTCGTGTTCATTCGCGTAGAACGTTGAAGGAAAAATGCATATAAATTATTGCAATAAACACTAGATAATTGTGCTAAAATAGAAATTTCAGCATATATCTATTCATAATAAAGTTCTATCTATCATTTTGTGAATTACCGATAAAAGAAATATAGGACATTTTGTTTTTGATACGGACTTTATCACGGCGTAACGCATCAAGCTCGCCATGCGGGCTCACTTAATACTTGCCATGATAAAGTCCGTAACAAAAACAAAATGTCCTTATTCCATATGTATCTATTAAAAGGAAAAAACATGAAGGATAAACACGTATCTATAAAAAGGATAAAACATGAAGGATAAACATGTATTGAATCTATGAAATGTATTGAAAAAATTATATTGTGATATGCTTGATGCAACATGCAATTCATAAATTCTATTGCGCCTTGAAATTTATTCCAATTTTAATTAGCGTTTTCATATTTTTTTCTTTTCACTGTCTTTAAAGTATTTATATATATGTTTAATGTAGTAATTTGTAGCCATCCTAACAAGATATTTACCTTCACCTTTAAGTTGGTAAATTTTGTCTTTTTCAGATAGATAAATGTTTTTGCGTGTGATGTTAGATTGTCTTATATATTATGATTGTTTAATTTTGTATAAAAAAAAAATTAAAATACAAAATTACATATAATTACATTTTTGCTTAAACATTAATATCTTAAATGTTATAACAATGATGGAAAATTAACTCATGCTTTATTTAAAAAAGGGAGGAAAGAAAATGAAAAAGAGAGAGAGCAGACAGTCAAAGTTGTAGACTAAGACAGAAAATACAAAGGTTTTTTCCTGGTTTGATATTACTGAAATTAAAATATTTCATTTTTTTTTCAAAATAACACAAAATTCATTTTTCAAAATTAGTGTTAATTAAATTTCACCAGAGCCATATTTTATTCTTGTTTGTTATAGGAACAATATTTGTCTTTTATTCTTGTTGTCGGTGTTGAATCCTCGCATTGCTCTTGGCTTCAATTGATTGTTTCATTCACTGAGGAAAAGTGTTGAGGCATAGCAAATTAAAGTATGATTTCAAATTTATGACATGTATAGTACATTTTAGTTATTGGCAATTAATAGAAACTATCAAAACAATATTTATTTTGCTTGTTTGTTTGTTCTTTGTTTTTGTTTTGTTTTGTTTGATTTTGGCGGTTTCAAATATTTTTGATGCTGTGATCGACCTCTAAAATTGATCGGGGAAAGTGTTGCTATTTTACAAAAAGTACGTTTAATATGTTTTTTTAATCTCTTTAAGATAAAAGTAAATTAAACTTGTTAACTTGTCAAAAAGTCTATGCATTTTTCCTAAAATTCGTGTAGAATTAAAATTATCCGACGATTTGAATTAGAATAAAATACAGACTGGACGTATACTAAGCTAGATATAATTAATGCGAGATGAGTTTTGAAAATAAAGGAAATAGTAAAAAAATTACAAACAATGCCAGTATGAGTAACTGTTTGTAGAGTTGATATAAACTTTCTATACTTATGTGAAAAATTTGAATGATTTTTTTTTCTAATGTGTTAATGTTTAGTTAAGCTCTTTGATCATTGTAAGCCTTTGTGAAATAAAGTGTTCTAAAATTTAGTGTTTTTTTTTATTTTATCACAACTAATAAGAAATGTTGGAAAAAATCTCAAAAACTGCACTCGTTTAAGATTGGTTCAATAGAATTCACCCTCCTGCTTTTCCCGTTTGGTGTCGCTGCTGCACTATCAGGTAACTCGCGGGAAAAGTTGTATTTCACGCATGTTCACAAATTGTATGTTGTGCGTGTATTTTCCCGGTATCACGACGTCACAGACCAAAACCTGATAGTGCAGTGGTGACACCACACGGGACAAAAAATGAAAGGTGAATTCCATTCGCTTCATATAGGGCCTGTAAGTCTCGTACAATTTTGGAACTTCCGGGATCAAAAATTGTACCCGGAAGTTACATTTTAAACAAAGATATGTGACGTTTCAAACAAAAATTTGAACGTCACAATCCTCTGACGTCATGTTTTCGCGGGAAACGTTTTCGAATTGCCTGTTTATCGTGGATTCTCGTGAGTCACATGACGAGACTTACAGACCCTATTAGAGATAAGTGAAAAGACGTGAGACAACCAGTATTCATAATTGCTCACACTTACCCACTTGGCGCGATGATCTACAAATGCTTCCACAATGAGAACGAATGAAGCAATAGTAACGGCTATAACCCAGTCAAAACTATATAGGACAGAACACGATTTGTATTCTTTTATAAATTCCCGTAAGTATAACTATATGCAAAACACAAAGTCAAGAATTTTATTCTCAATAATTAAAAAAAATATGTAAGTTAACGTACATTTAGTTTCTATAACCTAAGTGAACATAAAGAAAAAAGGCAAATATGGCATAATGGAGGAACAACTAAAAAGACATTAAAATCCCCCCACCAAAGACAAAAAAACAAAACAATACAAAACAAAACAGATAAAAAACAAAATAAAACAACTCGAACGAACAAAAAAAAAACCATATTTGTATGATTATTTTACCATAAAAATAAAATGGAGAAAGGAGAGGGGGACCCCGAACCCGACTTGACCATTTTGCTGGCTTTACTGGTGTTGAAACGGAGTTGAGATGTTTCGAGAACTTTCGTTTGACTTTTACGTCTGTTTTTGCCTTTTACTGTTTTTATGGTTGCGTTCTCTTGTGGATTTCTTGTCATTAAAACGTGTGCTTGGTGTTGTCGTTCCTTGCTTTTACTGTTTTTTTTCACCACTTTGTTTCCGTCGTCCGTCAGTCCGTCCGTCCTTTGTAAGGGTTTTACGGCCGAAATGATGTTAAAAATGTCAAAAACTGATCAGAAAACTGGGACGTAGCTTACACTCTTTACGTTATAGGGGATATTGACAGAAAATTCTTCGTGATTTCGTTGATTTGGCTTTGGGATCCAATGATCTGAAGATTTTACAGGTATACTGGCCTCTCACTGATACTGTCGATTTCTACTTAAATCTATGATGATTCTTTGCCAAACCCTGAGGAGTTCTGAATTTGATTTTTCTTCCGTAGTGCGACAGTGTTTTACCAGCAGACTAGACTCCTTGAGCTAGTCGGAAGTTTAGCGGTGAGCACTTCTTGACCCACCTTTCTACATTACGATTTGTCTTTCTCAAGATTGTGGTCTTGGAGTTAGTAGTCTACCTGTATTGGATTTTATTTCTATGTTTATTATACTATAGGGAAACGGGATAGAGAAAGAGAAGGTTTGGGTACCCATAAACCGGTTTAACCCTACCACTGGCTTTGCTAGTGCCTGTACCATGTACGGCTATCCCGAGTTTCTATCGTTGTCAACGTTTGTTTTTTGTCTTTGTATTGTTTTTTTTATTGTTTTTCTTGTGCGGTTCACTGTTTGATTGAATTTTTCTGCTATTGTGGAGGTTTCCTTTAAAGATCTAATAAGACACTACTGGTTTTGTAGAATCAATGTTTACAATGGTACTTAAATCATTTTTGAAAAATCGGAAAAATGCTGTGCCATTATCGATACGTACTCTGTTCTTTTATATGTTGTTTGTCCTTTGGTCTCTCTGTCGTACAACAGATGAAGGTGTTGTAAAACTATTTTTTCCTTGTTGATCATGCCCTAATTATGAGCAAAGGAAAAGATCTTTTGATGTAGCATTGCTCGACTTGTAGTTCCTGACAAACCTATGGACTGTCTCGAAATTATGTTTGCTTCACGGAGACTTGAAAATGAATAACGTCTATATTAAAGTTGTTCCATTTGCAATTAACTTAGGCTTTTTCGCCCTTTTGTCATTTGTAGTAGCTATTTCGTAATTGATCTACATTTATAACATATACTTTCATTTAATACAGTTTTTATACGATCGCAAAAATTTTGAGGTCGTATAATGGTATGGTGTCGTCATCGTTGTCGTCGTTGTCGTCTGTAGACACTTATGTTTTTGGTCAATAACTTTTGTTCCAATTAATCAATCCTTACCAAATTTTAACACAATGTTCCTTGGCACAAAAGGAAGGCATGGAATGGTTTTTGTTATTGTAGCCCCGCCCGTTTTCAAAAACGGCCAAAAAGGGACAAATTGGGTGTTTTCATATATTGGGCTGTAGAATCTTCATTATTTATCAGAATTTGATGGGTTTTCTTTCTCTGTGCTCCTGAGGAAATTTTTGATCTGGAGTATGTCAACGGAATATCATGTTGGATGTACCGTTCACAAGATAAATGGGCCCAAAAATTTTGTCTGATTTTGATGCAGTTTTTTGCAGTTGGTTTCTTATGAAAATTAATATGGCACATAACCATTAGATTTTTGATAACTTGTCTCCTTTTGGAGCTATGAGGGCCAAAAGGGGCCAAAATTGCAAATGTGCATATCACCTTTAATTTTTATTTTTATCGGATTTTGATGGGATTTTTTTCTTTGAATTATTCTTGTTATAAGCTTTCAGTAGAATGTCAGCAGATTTGGTGTATCTCTTACCGTTTCTGAGATATAAGGGGTCAAAGGGACCAAAATTGCAATTTTTCAAGATTTGTAAAATCTTTATTTTTTCATCAGATTTTGATGGGATTCTTTTCTTTAGATTCCTCTTGTTGTAAGCTTTCAGAAATATAGCCGGCAAATTTTGCATATCTCTTACTGTTTTTGAGTTATAAGGGGTCAAAGGGGCCAAAACCTTAATTTTACAAAATATGTAAAATCTTTATTTTTAATCGCATTTCGTTGGGAATTTTTTTTCTTTGGATTTGATGTAAGCTGTCAGTAGTATGTCAATAGATAACTCGTACAGTTCCTAGCTTTCAGGGTCTAAAGGGCTACTTTTATGTTCCTTACTTTGTGTCCAGCTAATTACTGTGTCAAGCTACTTATTTTGTCCATCTAGATACGGTGACAAGCTCTTAACTGTGTCCACATTCACTTTGCATTACACTTGTTCCAATTTTCAGTGGTCGACATGTTGTGGTCGTATCATGCTGCGCTCGGCGTAGCCCTTTATTATATACTAGAAATGTGGAAAAAGATATTCCTGTCAGTGCTGATTGTTCATGTAAACATGTTTTTTTTTTCGAAGAGGGATGTCAGTAGACTGAATAAGTAGGTTGGGTGATTCATAAGTGAAGGGGTATTTGCATTGGCAGTTTTCCCTGCACATGGCCTAAACAGAGTGCAAATAAAACCCATTATTATGAATCTGTAGTTATTGCCTGTAAAATATGGTTTCCATGCAAAAAGGTCCTTATATACCTAATGGGGACACTTTGTCTCATGTTCATATACTTCATGTCTTTTCATTGTGAACAAAAATAAAAGCGTTGTGCCATTGGTTGGTTTTACCATGAGACAATAACTCCAATTGCTAATCCAACGTCCAATTTCATTGGTCAACGTCATGAACAACAAAAAGTTATTTTCTCGATAAACTTTTATTGCCCATTAATACACTACGACGTTAATTAGTGCAGTATATGGTGACGTAAAAATCAGGGACAATATTGTTCAAAGTTCAAAGGATTGGAATTATAAGAAATAAAAGTAACTTTGGAGGAGTTTATGGACGTGTAAACGCAGCCTTTCACTCACAAACTCTACATAAAGTCCTTCGGACTTTATTTAGTTTGTGAGTGAGTCGGCCGCGTTTACACATCGATAAACTCCTCCAAATTTTTTTTTATTCCTATAATGTCTTATGTGCATTTACTCTATATATCCTTTCAATGTATAAATGTCAAATGAATTTTCCAAACAACAGGGAAACTCTGTTGATTATGAACACTGTTTCTCAATCACATCAAGGGTAAAATCTAATATGCTGATTTTTATTTACCATTTGTGAAATATATTTGTTTTCTTTCATAAATTCCTTTTTATTTAATCGATTCAACGATGTCTTTGTATTTTGTTTGTTTACAACATAAAAACGCACCTTTACATACAGTAATGCGATCATTTGCACATGAAAGTGCAAATATTTCAATTAACGTTTACCTGACCTTTGGATGAAATTTACAATATATTTGTAGCTTTTTCTTACTTCGAAAAGTAGTTAAAATGCCTCCCTTTTCGAGATTTTTTTTTGTAATGAGTACACCTTTTTTTCTCCTTTTGGATTTCTGATTTCCATATCGCATATGTATCATATGATTCTAATGCTGCTGATGAGAGGTTACTCCTTGAAACACGTGTACAGCATAGCAAAGTTGACTGTTTATGCTGCAACTTAAGGAATTTTTTAATTTTTAAACCATCAGTGCGATGTCACTACTGGTGAACCAGAGGTCCTCGAGTGTATTCACTAGCCCAATGGTTAGAATTGTCTGAAATGAAACATTTATCTTTTGTTTTACAGAAATGTACTGTTTTATCCAAATTTTGACACTCGGGCTTCAAGCCGTATATATGGCACTCGGTTGATGTCCCTGGTACTTGATTTGTTCTCCAGTTTCGATATACTTCTTTTTTGACTATTTTCGAATTATTGCTTTCCATATCATTGATTGTTATGCCGCTGATGAGAGGTTACTCGTTGAAACACATGTACAGCATAACGAAAATGACTGTTTATGATGCAACATAGGTATTTTTGTATTTCCTAGCCGAATAATTATACTTTCTCTAATTTCTAGCAAATTTAACCAACGCCTGACCGATGTGATAAAAATGTTTCTCGTCACTAGTGAGAGAACAACTCGCGAGGAATTTCCCGCCAAATCTATTCGGAACACAATCCTCGGTGTTTTACATTATGTCATTAGAGAAAAAGTTTCTACAACTTAAACACGTTAATTATGAAATTTCTCACATCTTGTTAAATAAATTTTCAAATGTTTAAAAACTCGGCAAGCCTCGTTTTCAAACATCTGCAAAATTTATTTAACTCGATGTGAGAAATTTCATAATCAACTTAGTTCTCGTTATAGAAACTATATATAACTAATCCGAGATTCTGAATATCGCAAAATACTCAACGAATGATCCAACAACACAGTAATTCACGAATGCGCGCAGCGCATGAGTGAATTACAGTGTTTTTCGATCATGAGTTGAATATTTTCGATAATCAGAATCTAGGATTAGTTATTGTTTTTATTATATAGACCACTTCTTGTATATTTAATGGTTTAATTTAAGGTTTTTTTCTTGAACTACGTTTTCCATGTTAATCCGCTGAGACGTTTACTTAGCAACAACGTTGACGACGTCTATTGTGACGTCACTTCCTAGAGTGAAATTATGGAAAATAATTTCACAGTTAATTATCACTTTTATTTCACTGAGAACTTTCAATCTTTCACCGTCCTCTATATAATAAACACATTATAATGTCTTAATTGTTTTCCAACTAAACAGAAAACATCATCAAATTTGAAAATTCCTCCTCAGGAGACTCCGTGTCGAAATCTCTTAACTCTAGGTGAATATTATTAAACAATTTACGAGGAGTGTCTTCAAATAAGAGTTTATTTGTATGGGGCTTAGAAACAGGGACAATGCGAGTTTCAGCGAGCATTGCTTCCTGTTCCATGCCGAATACAAATAAATTTAATAGACACTACACGTATATTGTGTTAAACTGCAATCTTAAAATATACGTAAATTTATTTTTAATTGCTTATTAAGTTGTAAAATGTAACAACAATTTCCCAATTTGAACCTCACTGTTTCTTTTAGGAAGATAACTGCTGCGAAAGTGAAATCTACACCAACGAAATAAACCAAAACTCCGATCACATGAAATTGTATAAACTGATTTGAATAAATTTCAATATTTATTTTTCATCAGAATTATATTTTTCAAATTGAGTTTAATATAAAAATTGAGTGAATGTCACAATCGATATGTTGTCACGCGTTTGAGGAGCATAAACATGACACAATAGGGTACACTGGTATATGTTACAGACCAGATGGACAGACACCTAGTAATGTAAAACAACGGCAGTTGAATACCGAAGGCCAAAGCACAAGATTACATAAATTAAAGTCCAGAGACAAGGCAAAAGTAAGAACACAAGAAGACGGAAGACCAAAGACACTGCATGCCCACAAAGCACACAAACACAACACATACAACACAAAAAACTAAAGCACTAACAGCGTGAATTCTAAATAACGGAGTGAAATCAGATGCTCCGGAAGAGTAGGCTTGTCCTGCCATGCATAAAGCACCTGTTACGCAGTCAGTGAAGTATTTATGGTTTTGTAGGATGTGTTTGGTAGCTGATCGGTTATAATTAATATCATTTGTAAATCTAACCCTTAGTCAAAACCAATTAAAATCCATGGTAATTGTTACTTCTCTAACCCTAACCCTCAAACACTACCAAAGTAAAAATTTGGGAAGTTTCTGTAAATTTCTTTAATTATTTAGACAATAACAAGGACAAATCGGTACCACAAACATCTGGTTTTGGCCTCCTATTTCGATATCTTTGGTAATGAGTGCTTCTTTTTGACTACTTTAGGAATACATGTATTGATTTCCATATTATTTTATTCTAATGCTGCTGATGAGTGGTTACTCCCCGAAACACGTGTACAACATAACGAAATTTACTGTTTTTAATGCAACTTGGGTATTTTTTGTACCATGAACGAAGACAAGACTAAAATATACTAAAGTGAAGCTTTATAAATATAACGAATCGTAAGTCCATAACAATATGTTTTTTATTTAGAAAACGTGATTAAAAGCATGACATAGGAATACATATATGTGTTGGACAATGGCTTCCGTGACCTTGTATGGTCAAGACTGACTTCTATCTTTACTATGAGCAACCCATTAAACGTTCAGTTTTCAAATGGGCAAGACAATAGATCTAGAATATTAAAGAAATTAATATCGTGAATAAAAAAAATATTCAGTTTTGTAAAGGCAAGATCGAATGTCCTACGATAAAGCTGAAAATATCGTAAAAAATCAGTACAAACATTCTGTTTTGTAACTGTTTCCATGGGTATACGATATAGCAGAAAATTTTACAACATATCAAATAAAATACATAAACCCATAAATAAATATGTTCCAGTAACTTTTGTTAAGCTTTTAGCTTTGGTAAGCATTTTAAATATCTGAGGCGTATACTGTTCTGTGTTTGCTTGCTTGTGACGTCGCTTTTTTGTTTAGAATAACAACACACCTTTACTAGGCAACATTAATCACAGTGGCCAAATAGAAACGTCGAAAGTGATAACATACCATTATTGAATTATGGTGCATTGTTCTTAATGGAATACCTCATGGATACACTATCAATCTTCAAATTTGGCATTTTATTTCATTTTATTTCTGTAATTTCCAAATGACATTCTGACCACATGTCAAAAGTGACATCTCACTTTTTTATTATTCCACGTTTTCTCGAAAAGGACTCGATAAATTCCCTGTGCTATTTAAAATGTTCGGATGCCTAATGTTAGTCTTTTTTTTCGGGCAATGGATGATAGTATTTGTAAGCACACTTCGCCAGTTATTTCTATGTTCGTTGACGACCCAGTGTCGCTCGGTGAACAGAAACATCGATTTAGCGTTGTTCCATATTAGCAAAGAATTCCCTTCATACAGGTGTCAAGATAGCTTTGAGGTTTTGAAAAGCTCAATGTTTAAATGCATCATGGTTACTTCAGGATGAAGAACAACAATAAAGAGTTGTGTCATTGTTTTTGACAATGTACAAATGTAGGGTAGAGGCGTTATCTCATGTTGATTTACTTCATATCCTTCAATGTTGATTTTAGCAATTAAAAGATTCGCCGTGCGAGAGCTGTATGCTCTCTTTTCAGGTATGGTTTTCTCGTTCTTGGGAGGTATTATCATACGGATGCATAATCACACTTTCAAATGTGAAATGTTTCTTTTGTAATTTCAAATTAAAATCTAACCATCTGCTACAGTGCCCACATCTCACTATTTTGTAAATGCCATGTTTTTTTCCAATTGACTCGATGATTTCCCTGATGTCTTTTATATGTTAGGATTGTCTTCTGTAAGTATTATTGCCTGGCAAAGGATGACAGCATTTGTAAAAACACTTTTCAAGATAATTTTATGATTGTTTATGACCCTACATCAATAGGTAAACAGAAATATAAATGTTGCGTTGTTTGAGATTTAGCAATGACTTCCGCTCAAACTGGTGCTAGGGGTCGTGTTGGACTTAATGTGAAGTCTGAGGAAAGCTCATTGTTGATGGCCTCATAGTGATTTGAAAGTGACGAAAAACAAGAAAAACGTTGTTCCATTGCATTTGAGCATGTATTTGTAGCGACTTTGTTTCATTTCTATTTACTCCATAGTTTACCTCTTTTTTATACAGCTGTATCTACACAGATAAAGACTAAACAAAACTTTTGTTGTTGTACCTCGAACTTTAGCAGGGTTTTGGCATAATTGCGTAATTGGTTCAATGTTTCCATTTTCTAGGACTTTTGTCTCATTTGGACCAAAGGGTAAGTGTAACAAATTTTCATAACATGCTTTCTTTCGTCTTTCTTGTTATCAAATTTTGATCATCTAAGCTGTAGCGAAAAGAACTCATGTTGCAGTTGTAAAAATGGAAAATTCTTTGCAACATCTACTCATAAAAAAGACCAGCATTTAAAAACGATTTTTGGATCACTTTATTTCACAAAGGTATACAATGGTAACAATGCACAATATAAATAAATTGTATGCTGCAATTTTGAAAATAGATACCAAAAAATATAATTTCACCAAGAATGTTATATCTCGTGCATAAGTAAAGTCTTTCATAAAAAATATCATTATTGAAAAAGTAAAATAAATATCCACTTTGAAAATGGGAAACAATTACTATATCACGATATATACTGGCTGAGTATACATTTGTATCTCGCAAGATCATCAATTGCTTCATGGAAAATTTGTCTGCTTACCAAAAAGTTTAAATTGTATTTCACGTTTGGAACTAACACATATTGGACTAAATTTCACCAAAAAATTATAACAAAATAAATGAAAAATGTAGTAATATCAAGTTGAGAGTTTGAGTACCTAGCGAAAATTGGTACTCAACAAATAGAGAAAAAATGCATATTATATATTCAAGAAATAACAAAATCAAAACACTTGTCATACATATTGACAATATAAAGGACAAGGTACATTTTTAATTCTAAAATTCCAAGTATTGTACAAAAATAGTGATAGTGTAGTAAGCCATGCATTAAAAATACTATTTGCCATAAACAAGCCGTGGATTTTACTTTATTCATACGGGATTTAAATGCAGATGTTCTGTTCATAATTTATAAAATCAAGGTATTTTTTATATAGGGTTAAAAGAATATGAGATTCAGTTTTTAGAACCATATCCCGAGGTTTTATCTATTCAAATGGTGATAAACTTTTTGTGCATGAATAACAATTTTCTTATTCGTAACATAATATAACATAAAATAAACATACGAAACTTGGTAAAATTAAAAATTTTCATATATTTTAATATATATAATTAGCAAATGAAAAAAGACTAAAAAATCGAGAGAAACCGATTCTTACAAAGTTTGACCTCTGTATGGATATGCAACATGTTTTACTTACATAATAAATTGTTCATTTTGAAAACTTTTTCAAAATAAAAAGCAAGAGTTTACGTTCTATGCATTATTTAAAATGTATTTGAATATATCAATAAGTAAGAACGTGGAATAAATGTTTTGTAACATAAATATTCACGAGTGATTGACAGTTCGATAAATTTAGGCACACTCCCTATTCAATCAAAATAAAGCACTAAGTCTTGTGAAATTTGTCAGTATGACACATGACATATTGATGGTTTGTTATTAAATAGATTGAAATTTAGTTGGGACTAGTTTGGACACAACATAGGCAGTTTAAAAATCGATCAGATGTTTGATTGCACGCAGCATTAAAACATTCTTTACCAGCAAGTTTGCATTTTTTTGTATAAATTAGGCAAGTAGAAGTCAGCGAGAATACAATTTTAAAGTTCCCGGCAGAGTGAGAGTGAAAAACACGCACTTTTTACCAACACGACAGACAGATGGCACAGAAATGGTTTATCTGCTTCTTATGATGTATATCAGGTTCGGGTCATAAATAGCACTACACTTTACTTAGGGCAGGGGTGGGGGACATATCTTGCGCAAAACTGTAAACATGGTTGGTTTACAATAGCTAATAATATTGAATTCAGAATGAGGTATCGTATTCGTAAATTTTCATTCAGTAATAGTTAAAAATATCTAAAATAATGATTAATACAAATACCATTATTGGTTTCAACTGAAAATCAGTACCATTAATGAAATGGTTTTCGTTCTTGTAGTCAAGAAAGATTCTAAAAGATTAGTTTTAGCACAGGAGTTCAAGAGAAAATATCAAAGAACTTTTCATTTAGTTGTGAAATTTGGAATATATCTATCAAAATGTTATAAATTATGAATTATTTTTCTTTCAAGTTTTGTGTTGGCGATGAATTATCCTTACCAACAAAAAGAGGGTTATATAAATCTTAAATGAATCTCCTGTGTGTGGTAGACGAATCTTAGCGGTAAATATCGTAATATTGCCTCAGGAAAAAATGTGATTTCTTGGATGATATACTAAAATACCGAAGTGGCATATAAACAGTAAACTTCCTTATGCTGTACACGTGTTTAAAGGAGTAACCTCTCACCACCAGTATTTAAATCAAACAATATGGAAAGCCATCATCCAAAAGTAGTCCAAAAAGAAGTACTCATTACCAGAAATATCGAAATATGCCAAAACTAGTACTAATGACATCCCCCGAGTGCCATACACGGAATGAAACCTCAGTATTTTTAAGGGGTTGGAATTTCTATAAAACGCATGATGAACAACAACTTAAAAAATATCAACTCTTACGAGAATTTATGAAAACATTTGTAAAAAAAGTTCCTTGATTATTTCAGATATATAATCATTGTAAAGCTTACCCTCTGGTCAGATCATTTTACATTTTACTTATTTATTCTCTCCGGTTAAATCAAAGTATCCATAAAAATACTTTCGTATATTGCTGAACATTTATAATAATATATTTCAATTCAGTTACGTACATTAAAGTATTTATCCCAGAAGTCAAACCTGTATTTTTTTTCTTCTTTCGAAATTAGTCACAAGAAAGTGTCTGTTACAATAGTATTTTTGGTTCGCATTTTTCATCCTTCTGTTGAAAATATATTAAAAATATTTACTTTATCATACTAATTTTATTGCGTTGTTTTTATTTGGTAGCTTTGGGCGACATTCAACTGCTGAGGTAAACTGCTTTCTGTTGCTGTTACAAAGACAAATTAAGAATGTTATTGTCATGTACACGACACGAAACAAATATGTATACGTGGTAAATAGATAAAAGTGACAACAAATGTCCAAAGCAATTAGAGGGAGAGACCAGTAAGGAAAATCCGTACATTTCACAACGTCTATCAAGATACAGGATAACTGTCACTGCAGGTGTTAGTACTCACAGTTTGATTGTACTTCTTTTTTGTTTTCTCAATTGTCATTTGTTGGTAAAGCGATTCCCGATTGGTCGTGTCCTAAATCAGATTTCTCAATCAAATCATCTTGGCCTGGTACTACCCATGGCATTTCAGTATTTGCATTGTCTTCTTTGGTATCTGCTGATACACTTGTATCATCCTTCGTGTTTTGTGTCGAGGAAAATTTCGTGTTCCAGTTTCGAGGCAGCGGTGTGGTACGTTGTTGTTTTGGTCTGCACATCAGCAATTCTACTAGATTACTTCTGATTTCTTTGCTCGTTATCAAATAAATGACAAAATTTGAAGAAAATCCAATCTGAACGAGAATCTCTGAAAACTGAAATACTTCACGGAAGCCTTGATATTCATAAATGTCTTTTGCTCCAAATATCTCTGTCATCACTGGCGATACGACGATAAGAAAATCTAAACTCTCTGTGATCATGAAGATAGTTGCGACAAGAACAACATTGATGGCTGATTGGCGTTTTCTCCTGATGAGTTCTTCAGATAAATGGCCGTGTTCAAAACCAAAACTGCAACAGGTCAGTTTACTGGCAATGTATGTGGATGTAACAAGAAGAACAAAAAATGCTGTAAGATACATCATTGGTAATAGCCATTGTCCAATGATTGTAAATTCATAGCTGTATTTCATGAAAGCCTCGTTCTGGCAACACCATCCGTTAGCATCTGGTCTGAAGGAAAAGGATAACACTGGATACATCTCTACACATAAGGATATAATAAAGAAACAGATCGCTCCAACTATTGGTACTTTTGCACCAATGTTGTTCCGAAACCAGATGGGAAATCGAATCGCCAAAGCCTTTAAAATTCCAAGCATCGTTGTCAATAAAATAGATGTATCATGCATAGCATAGTAAAGAGGCCCTTCAGTGATAAGCATGACAGAACAGAACTTGTGTTTTATGGTAGAAGATTCCGTACCTGCCTGTCCAACAAATCCCAAAATCAGGCCGAAATGAAGTGGCAGTGATTGGCATATCGATGCGAGAGAATCCGAAATTGCTAGTAATACAAATACGACTGCTGCTGGGGTCCATACTTTGTTCCTGGCAAACATGATTACAATTAAGATGTTGAAAATGATGATAATGTAGGACAGTGTTCCTCTTAAATGGAAATTCCAAACGTAGAGAGTTTCTTTGAAGTACGAGTCATATCCAGCTGGACAAGTGCTATTAGCGTCATAGCAATGGTAACAATCCATCTTGTTCTCATTTAGATGGCTGTTATTGGTGCGTGATGTAAAAACATTGCTTTTATACTGCTTTTAGTACAGGATGAAATTAGATATATTTATTGCCCTGGTATTAACTAGCAGTATAGTAATATATTTTCCAAAAAATTGATCATACAGGCGGAAATTAGTATATCAAAAATTGGATATTGAATGCTTCAAGACAAATTAGATTAATGTAAAATTAAATAGTATGTGTAATTAGATGTAAATGAGACACTTGTTATCCATAAAGTTTATATCCTCTCCATTACATACCGTGAAAGTACTTTAAGTTGTGGGGTTCCATTTTTATGGATTTCTTAGTTGACTGAAACTACGAAATTCAAACCACTCGAACTACAAATTTTCATATAACTTGCAATCGAAACACCATCCAACTACAAATTCAAAAACCTCCAAGTTGACACCAGCGAATAAAAATACTTTCAATGACAACCAAAAAACACTGGTGTATTTATTAAAGTAAAATAAATATACTTACCTTGACCCAAAAAGAGATACATTTTGTATAAATTTGCAATTTATTTTCAAAGTACAATTTTGTCCTTTTAAAATACTCCAGTATATTTATGTGATTTTGGAGCTCTTAATATGAATTAAATTCTGTAATGTCAAAAGATTGTTTGATTGTGGAGCTTTTATTTGAATGATATTATGTTTTGTCACACGATTACTGTAACTGTCTTGGATTCTTTAAGTCATTAGGTTAATAAGCAATGTTAGTTTTCGAGTTCGTCTTCAGGCCAATTGTCTGTGAGTCTATTGATAGTTGCTGGTAGCATATCGAAAGTAGAACGCTTTATTGTTAGTAAAAAAGGAAGGATAACAGGAAACACCCAAATCCCTCAAATACTTGAAAATAACAACTACTGATAACAATAAATGAGGGAACTCTACCAGAAAAATGCCAATGAAGGTTTAACGACAACAGCAAATAACGGTAGGACCTCTCCCTACCCTATCCCGTTTCCCTAAAAGACAGTAAAGACAGAATAAAACACAATATAGGTAGACTAATAACTCAAAGACCACTACAAAAAAGAATGGAACAAAACGTTATTTGGAAAGATTGGGTCAAAGAATGCTAACCACTAATCGGCAGACTATCACAGAATCTCTTCCGCTGGAATAATGATGTCGAAACAGCTACCTGAAGATTTGATAAAAAATTATCATGTGTTTCAGTTGACATCGGTTGTGTCAGTGAAAGGCTAGTATATATGTCAAAGTCATTGGTTTCAAAAGCCAAATAATCCATACCAGTTCACCCTTTTACGTAATTAACGTCCCAGTTTTTCTTATTTCAGTTTCTGGCGTTGTTGAGAACATTATTGAGAAGGATCCATAGTATTTAGCTGTTTGCATGTCACGTCTATTTTGATATCAAATGTTCATTTCTTCTGTAAAACTTTGAAAAAAGTCTTGAATAATTCATGAAATCTGTAACCTTGTAAGATATTTTGATATTGTTGTAAGATTCATTAATGTTGTCAGTAGTAGGGCAACCACTTGGAAATCATCCCCTTTGAGATAATACAAGCCGTAGGATGAAGCTAGAGGAACATCGCCGTCATAGAAAGGGAAACTTTACTGTAGTAACAGAAAAAATAAATTAATCCGTTTTATCATAAATTTTTGTGTTTATTTTACCAGAATTAATGATGAAATGAAGATCCCGAAAAAGGTAGTATTTTGAATCACCGTTTTATTCAATTAGTTTCAGTTTGTCTGGGTAAGCAAAAACCAATTACACGCCTGGACCTACGTCAGCGTCACTCATGTTCAACTGAGAAAATTTTTTTTTTAAAACAAACAGAATGTCGTGTATAAGTTTGCATATGCAAACAAGTATTCATTGACCTTATTACTAAAACATTCTTCAAATAAAAGTTATAATTGAGATACAATTAAGTTCAGCCCAATGACTGTAATAAGTGAAAAGAAAAACGAAACTAAACGTACAAAGTTGAACCAAGAATACCATGAAAATAGTCCATCATATCACTTCAAAAAGGTGAAAACTGTACATGAGTTTCAAATAAACACATACTTTATATCTTTATGAGAAAATATGTGAAAGCAATGCAAAAATTCAAGAAAGGCTACTCATCATCAGTGCGTTCAAAACAGTGCAATGTCTCTCGACACAAATAACTAAATACCGAAGTTACTGTGAATTTTGATTCTGCAGATGCGCATTTCGACAAGTTATGTCTCTTCAGTGCAGATAAAATCTAAACATGTGAAAGACCATAATATCAAAGATGTTTAAAAACTGAGTTCCATGATGATATATTATGATGAAATAAAGAATCAAGTTCAAATATGGATAAATTTTACATTTTTTAAAATCAAAACTGACCTAAAGAGGGGGGTTCAAATTATCAATGTATTCAAACAACAGTGCAAACTTTAATAGGTACATGTATTTAGTCAGAGATGTGAATGTTTCAGATAACACAAACCAAGTACTGTAATGTTAAAATGTGAAAAAAGAATGACTAAGTTCAACAATGCATAAATTCAACATTTAAGTTCTCTTTGTTTTGGGGTTGTTTCTTTTTGTTACCTTGGTTTTTGGTTTTCTGTTTTTTATTTGGGTTGTTCTTTTGTTTGTTTGTATTTTTCTTTCTTTGGGGGGAAAAATGATACATTGTTTCCACTCAAGAACTTAATAAATGTCATACCCCACCATTTATGTGTAACTACGGACAGGTAATGACCAAAACGAAACAAAAAAGATGTTACTGGTTTTGTTGTAACGTTCTTCTTTGCAGGTTAAAATTTACAAGGATTAACCTTCTGACTGCAGCATTCTACTCTAACTATGTTACCCGCATCTTTGAAAAACTAGCAGACACTACGACTGAAGATGTCCATGAGAACTAATGTTTGTTTTTAATCAGAAATCCATCCATTCACAATTAACAGAGTGCATTTTGTTTTGAGAATGTGCATTCTATTCTCAAACGAAGTTTTTCCGATATTTCACTGAAATTTTAGCGAGCAGAATGACGTAAAACTGCAGTGACTGTCCAGTTTTGAAAAATTCGGACGTAAGATGATGCTACGGATAGCATGAAGAGTTACAGCTGAAGATGCTTTTAATTCGTCTAAAATTGTGTCCCGACTTCACTTTTAAGAATTGCTAAAGTTTTAGTCCCGGCGAAGTGATGTAAAATGTCGGAAAATCTTCGATTGAGAATAGAACGCATTTTCTCAGAGCTGATGCACAATGTTGACTTTTGAAGGTTCTTTTAAAATTGATTCTAAATGTATTTTGTGGTTGGTTTTATTCAATTCATAATGACAGCTTGCACACCTTTGCTTTTGGGTTTATTGATTAATTAATTTATTTATTCATTTTGTTCGCCACGTGTGGTTACGTGTCTTTGGGCAAGGAAGCGTTCAAATTGATATAAAAAAGAAACTCTTCTGTTTATTACCAAGAGGTACTGATTTTGATATTTATAGGCCCTTTGGTCTGAGCGCGTAGACCCGAGGGAATAAAGCGCAATATTTGCACAAAATGAAAGAAAATTGAATGCGCTTTCGAAGGAGCCAATTTTGGAGAGAATTGGTTGAGAAATAAAGAAGTTATAAACGTTTGAAGTTCAGCAATTTTATTTGGTGAAGATAAACAGAGAACATTTTGTTTTGGAATCTGCATTCTATTCTCAAACAGAGTTTTTCCGATATATCACTAAGATTTTAGCGAGCAGAATAACGTAAAACTGCAATGACTGTCTAGTTTGCGAACATTTGGACGTAAGATGATGCAAGCGATAGCATGAAGAGCTGAAGATGCTTTTAATTCGTCTAAAATTGTGTCCCGACTTCACTTTTAAGAATTACTAAACTTTTAGTCCCTGCGAAGTGATGTAAAATGTCGGAAAATCTTCCATTGAGAATAGAATGTTGACTTTTGAAGGGTCTTTTAAAATTGATTCTAAATGTATTTTGCGGTTCGGTTTGTGCAATTTGAAATGACAGCTTCCATACCGTTGACCTTTGCACAGTGCGTGGAAGTTTTTAAAACAAATATTTGTCAAAATATTGTTGGATAATGCAAAAGGGGAGGATATGATTTAATTGTTTTCCTTTTATTTAATTGTAAAAATTGTAAAGGTATTCTTTGCTTTTGGGATTATTGATTAATTAATTAATTAATTAATTTTGTTGGCCATTTATTTTGTAATGTGTCTTTGGGCAAGGAAGCATTCAAATTGATATTGAAAAGTTGATATTTTTCAATATCAATTCAAACTGATATTGAAAAATAAATTATTCTGTTTATCACCAAGAGGTACTGATTTTGATATTTATGGACCCTTTGGTCTGAGCGTGTATACCCGAGGGAATAAAGCGCAAAATTTGCACAAAATGAAAGAAAACTGAATGCGCTTTCGAATGAGCCAATTTTGAAGAGAATTCGTTGAGAAGTAAAGAAGTTATAAAAGTTTGAAGTTCAGCAATTTTATTTGGTGAAGATAAACAGAGTGCATTTTGTTTTGAGAATGTGATTCTATTCTCAAACGGAGCTTTTCCGATATTTCACTAAAATTGACGTAAAATTGAAGTGACTGTCGAGTTTTCGTAAACTTGGACGTAAGATGATGCTACGGATAACATGAAGATGCTTTTAATTCGTCTCAAATTGTGTCCCGAGTTCACTTATAAGAATTGCTGAAATTTAAGTCCCTGCGAAGTGATGTAAAATGTTGGAAAATCTTCGATTCAGAGTAATGCACTTTCTCAGAGCTGATGCACAATGTTAATTAGAGTTACAAAATTACAAAAGAAAAACATGTTACAGTATTTAAGAATTACAAAGTAATAATTTAAAAATACATTGTCAGTTTTAACAAATATTATTTCTTATTGGGTTGTGGCAAGCATATTTGTTTCACTGTAATGAGCACACCATGAGAGATATGGTAAATATAAGTATACCATACATGTACTATATGATATCATTAAATATTAATCAAGTTTGTTCTGAAGTATCAACATCAAATATTTCAATATACATTATGTTGTGTACTACTTTCCGCTTGTATTACTAAATTGCAATTTTGTTAGTAAAGACCAGAACAATAAACATATGTAATTTCACCCTAGGCTAAAATAGTATAAAAGCAATGTTGTTACACCATGTACCAAAAGCAGCCATCAAGAAGAGAAAAGGATGGATTATTACTATTATTATGACATCAACAGTACTTGTCCAGATGGATATGAGATGTACTACAAAGACACTCTCTACGTTTGGAATTTCCATCTCAGAGGAGCATTATCTTACGTCATCATTATTTTTAACATCTTAGTTGTAATCGTGTTTGCCAGGAGCAAGGTGTGGACACCAGCAACAGTCGTGTTTGTGTTACTCGCCATTTCAGATTCTCACTCATCGATATGCCGATCAATGCTAATTCATTTCGGGCTAATTCTTGGATTTGTTGGCCAGGCAGGTACGGAATTTTCTACCATTAAACACAAGATCTGTTCCGTTTATATTATCACAGAAGGTCCTCTTTACTATGCTTTGCATGATACATCTATTTTATTGACAACGATGCTTGGAATTTTGAAGGCTTTGGCAATTCGATTTCCTATCTGGTCTCGAAATAATATTGTCACAAGTACACCAATAATTGGGGGACTCTTTTTCTTAATTGCATCCGTATGCGTAGAAATGTATCCTGTTATATCTTTCTCTTTCAAAGCAGATGCTAATGGATGGTGCTGCCAAAACGATGCTCACATCAAATACAGAAACGAATTTACCATCGTTGGACAATGGTTAATACCAGTTATGTATATAACAGCATTTTCTGTTCTCCTCGTTACATCCTGTTACATTGCTGGTAAACTTACCTGTTGCAGCTTCAGTTTTGAACACGGTCATTCATCTGAAGAACTCACAAGGAGAAAACGCCAATCAGCCATTAATGTTGTTTTTGTCGCAACCATCTTCATGATCACAGAGATTTTAGATTTTCTTATGGTTGTATCGCCAGTGATGACAGAGGTATTCGGAGCACAAGATATTTTTGAATATGAGTGGTTCCGTGAATCACTCCAATTTGCGGAGATTCTCGTTCAGTTTGGATTTTCTTCAAACTTTGTCATTTATTTGATAACGAGCAGGGAAATCAGAAATAGTCTAGTGAATTTGCTGATGTGCAGACGAAAACAACATCAACGTACAAGACCATCAATTGAAGACGAAAACTCGAAATATTCATCGACAGAAAATACTAAGAACGAAACAAGTGTTTCGGTAGATACCAAAACAGATCCTGCTACTATTGAAATTCCATGGGTAGTTCCATTCCATGATGATTTGAAAGAGAAATGTGAATTAGGACAGAACCAATCAGGGATTGATTTGCCGTCAAATGACAATTAAAGAAAACTAAAAGGTCCACCATCAAATTCATTACTACCACCACCAATGAAAAATGATCCTTTACCGTAATAGACGTTGTGAAAAGACTTGTTGCCCTCCGTATATATATTTGTTTGTATAGCCTACTTCACAATAACATTCTTGATTATGCGTTTTAACAGCAAGGTAAAATTTGGGCATTTTACGTATGCCGTGTATTGTTCTTAAAAAAAAAACGAACAGCAAAACGCCATGAACTACAATTATATCCCTTTGAATGATTTATGTACTTTCATTGGGATCGATGATGCGAATCGAAAATAACACTCTGACAGACCAACATGTGATTTTTTCCGAGAGGAAAATATATTTCAGTGTTAACTCATAGGACAGATTCTTATAAGCAACTGAATTGATTTCTAATCTCATAAATGTAAAGCAGAATGCAGCTGTATTTTTATAGGTACTGTAATATATGATGAAAACGAATGATAATTCAATTGTAAAGTTTTCTAACCCCGGAGGTGAGTTTTTCACTTTAATATTATAACTCAAATTAAGAATGATGTTTTTCTTAACACACTCTCGTCACAAGTTCTCATTTTATTGATATGTATAAAGGTTTTTGCAGAATCGCTACTTTTACGTGATTCTATTGTCTTGTTAGAATTTGTTATTTCCCATTGACAACATTTAGATCTACATATTTTCTTGTTGATAATTTATTACTACAACACTAATGAATAAAATAAACTTGAAATCTATATTAAGAACTAAAACTTTGATATTCACAGATGTCTTCTAAGTTCTATACTATTTTTTGTTCTGAACATTTGCGATTTAATTGATTTTTTTAGGTTTTAAAATGACCAAAAAATTAAGTTCAAGAATGTGAAACTTTTCAAAAATAATAACATCTTTGAGTTAAAAAGTATTATGGCGTGTTAGGAACATATTTGGCATTATTTATTAGACTATTTCACATTAAGATGCATCATTTTTGGTATTCCAAATGTATTCCAAATGTTTTGATTTGATTTGCAGCGAAGAAACATAAGTTGTCGAAACAAAAATGTACAGGAACTTTGGTAGTTTGTAATTTCTTTCTCTAACATTACGAGCTTTGCATATTGAATATCATATGCGTTTCAGTGAATTTCATAAAATAAATCGACACATTTCTATTCAAAAAATGCCTTGCTTTGATAAGGCAACAACTGACATTGATCCCATTACGAAAATCGCAAATTCGTTGCAATTACCCAGTACTAAAATAAAAACCAAAAACAAAACAAACAAACAAAACAAAAACAAACACAAAACAATAAAAAGAAAATAGAAAACAAAAACAAAAAACAAACAAGCCACCCCCCTCCCCCACAAAAAACAAACCAAAAAACAAAAAACAAAACAAAAAACAAAACAAAACAAAACAAAACAAAACAAACAAACAAACAATCAAACAAACAAAAACAAAAAACGAAATATAATGATGGACTATATAATCATTTAAAAGATCACAGTAATATCACAAAATGAATTTATTTTTATCAAGGATGTTACCGAATTATAGGTTATAGAAGAAACTTTGTAGCTCTTGTTGTAAGTGGACAAGCATTTGGCTTTCAGGAAAGGGGGCTTAGGCGATTTTTCCTGAAAAAAAATGATTTATTTATATGAAAATATCAAACAAATAATTTATTTGCATCAAATGCCACATCAAAGTATTGATTTTCATTTGCATCAAGAAATTGATTATTCAAATCAAAATTAAATTTGAAAAGGAAAGGAAACAGGGTAAATTTCAAGGAGACAACATTCCATATCCAGGTTAAAACGACCCCAAACAAAGCATCTAGGGGTCACCATACGGTCTTCAACACAGTGAGGAACCTCACATCAAATTGAATTATTTACTTCCATTTCCAAGTAGGATAAGGATATCTAGAAAGTCATTTGATCACTTAACTTTAGTTTAGATACAAATTTGTGCTCGATCGTTATACATCAGGCTGGATGACACGGGAAATTTATACATTTGTTTCAACTGGAAATTTTATCCTATTTTCATTGTTTGCTACGCGGTGTCACTACTTCTTCTCATGATTTTTTGTTCTAAAATAGTATTTTCAGAATCAAAGAAGTAGCTTTTCGTTTCAATTGTAACTATTTAGGTTAATTGCTAAGACTGCATGTATATTTATGAAAAAGAAAGGAAATGGGGTAAATGTCAAGGAGACAACATCCCATCTCCAGGTTAAAACGGCCCAAAAACAAAGCATCTAGGGGTCA